>MU160415.1:19404-41021 GCA_015888305.1 Antheraea pernyi | reverse complement strand
ATATATATATATTAGACGTTGTTTATTGTTTTACTCTGAATGAAACTTCAAACATCACAAGTATCATGGTTAACCTTAAGGTTACTTTATAAGCTGAGACTAACACCCGAGAATCTTCTGTCGTAACGGTTAAGTGATTTCACTATTGTGAATTACTTACGTTCGTTGTTAAACCAACGTTTTACGTAATTCGGTTTTCATATAAGATATACTACAAATTATTACAGAACTGTTGTTTTCTACAAACAATTAATTCAAATTGTAAGATTGTATATACTGACTATGAGGTAACCTTAATTGATCTAGAACACATTAAAACAGAAATTCTGAATTGACTAGAAGTCGTCCATTTATCAAAATTTGACCATAATAAAGGGTAGACATATTTTTTTCGTGTATTCATATATATATTATATTATCTGTAGCAAGTATTGTACATTATTAACATAAAGATGGTAAAGTACGAGAAATAGAGATTTCTAATTTAAAGCTCGCTGATGTAAAAAAAGAAGATCCGTTTTTTTTAAATTGATAACATTAACGCTCGTTAGTAGTTGGGGAGTAAAGGGTGTCGAATAGCATCATAAGATTTCAGACACCCAAGCCAACCTCACCTACACGTGGTGCACCCTGCTGAATAACGAACGACGCAATGGCGAAAGCGGGGTGGTAGGGTTTTACATACGGCGAAAAAGCCCGTCATAGTGATTCGCTTCTGCGGGTCGCGTTTCGGGATCAGCCTGTGCATATCCAGCTTTTTGCAATCGTTATTCAGCAGGGTGCACCACGTGTAGGTGAGGTTGGCTTGGGTGTCTGAAATCTTATGATGCTATTCGACACCCTTTACTCCCCAACTACTAACGAGCGTTAATGTTATCAATTTAAAAAAAACGGATCTTCTTTTTTTACATCAGCGAGCTTTAAATTAGAAATCTCTATTTCTCGTACTTTACCATCTTTATGTTAATAATGTACAATACTTGCTACAGATAATATAATATATATATGAATACACGAAAAAAATATGTCTACCCTTTATTATGGTCAAATTTTGATAAATGGACGACTTCTAGTCAATTCAGAATTTCTGTTTTAATGTGTTCTAGATCAATTAAGGTTACCTCATAGTCAGTATATACAATCTTACAATTTGAATTAATTGTTTGTAGAAAACAACAGTTCTGTAATAATTTTTAGTTTATCTTATATGAAAACCGAATTACGTAAAACATTGGTTTAACAACGAACGTAAGTAATTCACAATAGTGAAATCACTTAACCGTTACGACAGAAGATTCTCGGGTGTTAGTCTCAGCTTATAAAGTAACCTTAAGGTTAACCGTGATACTTGTGATATTTGAAGTTTCATTCAGAGTAAAACAATAAACAACGTCTAATATATATATATATATATATATATATGTACGATCCGGTTGTATCAACTTCGTAATAATTTATGTTTATATTACGTTACCAAATTCTACAAGGTTGATTAGCTTGAACGATCCCTTGCCGCCCCCACAAAACGGTCTGTCGGTACACCGTGGGGTTTTAGTCCGTGCGACTCGGACATAAGCTACCCTCTCCCCCGGGAGGGTGGCGTATCCATAAGGGATTTCCCCACGTTATAAAAAAAAAAAAAAGGGTTTTACATACGGCGAAAAAGCCCGTCATAGTGATTCGCTTCTGCGGGTCGCGTTTCGGGATCAGCCTGTGCATATCCAGCTTTTTGCAAGCCGGCATGACAGCGGCGACCAGCGATGGATAGTGTGTCATTCGGTAGGCGCCATTGTTTTTGGATTGTACTGTGCTTACCATCAGGCATGGTGAAGTGATTTTGCCGTGCCACTTTAAAAAAAATGCTTCTAAACAAAAAATAAAGTGAAGTGAATCGACAAACAAACAGAGGGTATACAGGCACTGAAGTCTTTTGTGTTCGCGTATTTACATACAGATTATATTACATAGAAGGTGAAAATATTTTTTAATGATACGTACGTTAACCCCGATTTTTAAACATTCTTCATCGATGCTCCGCTCTTATTTATCTTAGCGTGATGATATATAATCTATAGCTTTCCTCGATAAATGAGCTATCTAATACTGCAAGACTATTTCAAATCAGACCAGTAGTTCCTGAGCTTAGCGCGTTCGAGCAAACAAACTCTTCAGCTTTATAATATTACTAGCGGGCCCGGCAGACTTTGTCCCGCCTTGAATATAAAAAAATCCTTGACAAATTATATACTAATTATAAAAATTATATACTTTATCCACTGGTGAAAACCGCTTCAAAATCTGTTCAGTAGGTTTTGAGTTTATCGCGAACAGACAGACAGACAGACGCGGTAGGGGACTTTGTTTTATACTATGTGAAGTATAATAGCCTAGTATAGATTAAAATTTGCCATGCTTTAAGCTTGATTATATACATTACAATAAATAAATATTAATTATTTAAGTAGCCACCAGCCAGTACAGTCGATCGCACGACGCTGGAGTCAGAGGCTACGTACATCGCATCATTCATCGTGCCCCTTTAACTCTCACGCGTGCCATGTTTCACGGAACCTGATAGTTTTTTGTTAAGATAAATTTGACCATAAACCCTATACTATACGACTTAAATTACAGTGCCTCCTTTCACTTATTAGACGATGAGATCTCCAACCAAGATTTAATCTTAAAACGATGTCGTTAAGGTTCAATAACTACTTGAGGAACTTACGCTATATCATCGAGACTCGTAAGGTGTCGGTCCAGTAATTCAATAAGGATCCAAATTGACTCAGATGCGTTCAAAGTTTGCGGGTCCAACTAATTTGTTGGGAAACATATTGCTTGATGGAATTGTTTGGCAGCAAGGATATAAGTATTTAAATATTCAGTAATTTATCAAGATCTATAATAAGTAAATGAAAAAATATTGTCAAGTTCAAAAAGTATGTATTCTGTATGACCTGGTTATGATACCTCATCAGCGACTCTCATGATAGAGCTAAAAAGATTGGGGAACAATGGGGCTGATATGTTCAACGGAATAAAAGCCCCTATAAACCCATTAAAAAAAAAAAAGTATGTATTAAAATGACGAATACCTATTGTAACTTTAATTAATTTTTTTATATTTAAAACTTTTTGAAGCTATACTTCTTTTGGCGCGTTAAGGAAAAACGATGAAAGTAAATTTGTACGATGGGCGCGCACATCGTCTCGAAAAACCAACACCCTGAAGTTAGCTATAGTCAACTTTTTGTATTGTTAGTGTTGTTTTTTTAACAAACGTAGAATAAGGCGAAAAATAAAAAATTTAAAAAGATTTTGATCTTGTTACGCCAATGAAGTATAACTTCTAACGCGTGTACATAAGTACACACACACTTTTTTATATCATAGGAGGCAAATGAACAGGTGGGTCACATGGTGTTAAGTGATCACCACCGTCCATAGACACTTGCAACACCTGGTGTGTCGCAAGTGCGATTCCAACCTACGTTTGGGAGAGGGGGAGGGGTGGAGAGAGAGAGGGTCTGGGAAGAGGGGATGTCCATAGACACTTGCAACACCTGGGGTGTCGCAAGTGCGATTCCAACCTACGTTTGGAAGAGGGGGAGCGGTGGAGAGGGAGAGGGAGAGGGGCTGGGAAAGGGGGATGGGAGATAGGAACGGGAGGGGGAGAGAAGATGGGCCTCCGGTGCTCTCACTGACCAAACGAAACGCAATAATGCAAGCAATATACTTCACGTTCGGTTTTCTGTGAGAGGGTGGTACTACCCCGGGCGAGCCGACCCATTCATGCTGCAAACCGGTAATAGCTTCAGCGTGGCCCTACCATCTATCACTACCTATAAACTTCAATAATTATAATAATTTAATGTCCACTAAATTCTGATGTCAACAGCGTCCTAAGATAATTAAAGTCAATCTTGATTTAATATATTAATTACACCCGAACATTTATGTGGGAAAGTATTTTATTACAGTCAAATATATTTAGGTCATCGGTCTTGAATTCTATCATTACCATATTAAAGATTTGTCTATTTAAAGCTGGTCTTCTCGATTTGTAATTTAAATTGCTGTAAACTTCTTTATTTAATTTTGAATCGATATCTTTAAATTTTAAAATAGGGATGACTGTGAAGTCGTTTTGGTTTTATAGTCTGTACGTAAAAAGAATAACCAATTGGACCATTCTGCATGCGAAGGTGATTAATCATATTTTAGTTTTGGCCGCTTTATGGACACAAAGACTTTAATGTAAATTGCCTCTCTAATTAGAAACTTCACAAATTATGATTTATTGATTCCTAAAATTTTGTGTGAACCTTCGCTTTGATTGCTTTTGAGTCTTTTTAATTTATGCACGAATTTATCTTAAGCTGTCTGTTTTACTGCAGCTGTTAGTATGTATTTTATGTTCTTTAAATAACTACCTCTTTTCCGTACAAATGTAATCACAATCTAGAAGCGGTCCTAAACGTCAACTTTTTTTTCTTCTTCTTTATTTCTGCAGACTCTTGCTTGTCGCCTTTTTTCTGCTTTTGTTTATTTTACTAATCTTGTTAAAAATCGTTTAAGTGTGAGTAACTTATGTTATTATATTATTTAACTGCTATATTATATTAGTTACACGTCAACATTCAGGACAACACATTTTTTATATAATAAACGAACGGTATCAAGCGTAAAAGATATCCATGTAGAACAAGATTATTGCGTAAGGACTTGGTGGTTATTTTATAAGTAGTTAGTTTTGTTGTAATTCGCGAGGGCAACTCCTGTTTCCCCCACACCTAGAATCTTTTCTTAAAAACATACCGCTAGTGTGCATCGTGCGAGCCGTGCGATCAGTTTTCGTCAACGTGATACGTGAACGCTCTGTGTCGTGAGCCAACGCAAACCACGCCGCGAGTGAAAATATGTATATTTTGTGAACGGACGCTATACCGTTTTTATTTGGCGCTGTAAAAATAAAAGTGCCTCCACCGTAGCAGAATACCAGTGATACCAAGTCGCACCTAAGCCAAGAAAGTGTGTATGTTTTCTTCTTATTAGCTCAATCGATTGTATAACTTTGAATCCCACTATTCCGTATCCGTTATACTCTTTTGCTCTCGCAGACTGCTAAAAATACAGTCCACATCTCTCCTTATATTGAGCCCACGAATCAATGGGGGGGAAGAGCAAGTGATTTGATCACACTACCTATCGGTTCAAGTCACTATTCCCTCCAGGACTGAATAGCGTGACTAGGTTTTTTTTCTTTTGATCAAACTATCCGCTGTTGGCCTGACGGGCCTTCGCAGCACCACCGGACTTTTTGAGTGAGTGCTTAAGGCTCTCAGCAGAAATGGCAACTAATGTTAAAATGCCAAAGTGGTCGGTCCTCTGCGTATATCGCGTATAGAACTAAACTAACTATAAAAGCTAAACTAACCTCACGTGTATGCATTAATAATACACATATTATGCGTATCTACATGTGTTTCGCACGAACGCGTACATGTATTTCGGATCTGGTCATTTTAGATAAAACTGGCTAACCAAAAAGTAAAAAAATTAAGGGAAAAAGGAAAAATCTCTCCAGAGAGAGATTAGCGCCTTTAAACAAACAAAGAAGTAAATAAATCAGAGCTTTGTAGTATTAGCATAGATTAGCATATTAAATAGCACCTAGCCACTACCTATTTAATAATAAGTAACTAACCTCAGCATATAACTAGAACCGGAATCATATTAGTCACAGGTTGTTTGCTATGTCAGAGTAATAAATTCCAACAGCATGTATATTATCGCATCGCAGCACGTGCGGTATTAATTTAAGGCGGGAAAAGTTATGTCGACGGTCGCAAACAAACGCAGTGCAATTTCTTCAGCACTCTAAACGTTAAACAGTTTGTGAAAAACTTGACACAGTTATATCTTTAAATTCTTACACAGATATGAACAATGTAAGTTTTAACACTTACTTTTGATACTTATTTTTGAGTCAATTTATCTAGAAAATATTATACATAACTAGTTTTTATTTTTTTATTTTACAATATAAACAGAAGCATCAATAAATGAATAGAAATAATTGTAGACCAAAAAAAAATTAAGGACGATTCGTTAATCATTCTAATATCACTTGATAATCTAGAATCATTTACTGAAATATATATTTAATATGTCCAGAAATACGTCGGAAATGCTTTATATGCAAGTTGGTATAATCTTTTTGAGTTGAAGAATATTTAGAAAAGATAAACTTTTAACTTAAACGACTGTAAGAATGCTTAAAAATTGTGTACTGAGCCTACATTATCATTTCATTCTGTCAGGATCTAGAAAGTTCCTTTGACTGCAGTATACCTCATGACAAACACGTTGCAATTTACAAACGACGGCGACAATCGAGACATTTTCGATCGACTGTCACCTGTGATGTGCTTGTAAGTAGCGATATAAATGGTACAGATACTTTACCGCCCGGCTTGATTACTGAATATACATTGATTGACGCCGGAATGTCACTCTCCTAATCATACTACCATTGCGTATATTTATGTATATGCATATAGTACTTCATATTACCTGTTATAAGTGAATATGTTAAAGTGTATGTGTACTTATGTACACGCGTTAGAAGTTATACTTCTTTGGCGTAACAAGATAAAAATCTTGTCAAATTATTTATATTTCGCCTTATTCTACTTTGTAGAAAAAACGACTCAACCAATAGAAAAGTTGCCTATAGCTAATTTCAGAATGTCGGTTCTTCGAGACGGAGTGCGCGCGCATCATAAAAATTTACTCTCATCATTTTTCCCTAACGCGCTAAAAGAAGTGTAACTTCAAAAACAAGATATTTTTGAAAAATAAGACCTTTGTTAACACTTTATATATTATCAAATGTTTTGTATGCCAAAGAGCAACAAACAGGCAGACGGCACATCTGATATTAAATGATTACCGTTGCCTATGGACACCTGCAACACCAGAGGAAACACTGTTTTGTTGCTGACGTTGAACAACGTGTTTCAAATTTCAATACCTTTGTGAAGAGAACCATGTCATAACTCTGGGGGAACACTGTATCAGGTAACTCATTCCAGAACGTGCGCATAATGAAGCTCGTAGATCACTTTACGGTTGTCGCCATTTTGTTGGGGTTTAGAGTATGTGGATGAGTAACCAGCCAACGGCGGCTGGAGCGAGTTTTAAACGGCGATGAAGGCACTATATCAAAAGGTTCTTCAGAACACTCTCCGTTATACATGATTTTATATCTATACTAGCTTCTGCCCGCGACTCTGTCCGTGTGGAATAGTTACTTTTGGTTAACCCTAACACGCAACGGAAGCTCTCAAAAGGAAAAAATCCCGATTTTCAAACATTATTTTGTTGGTCCTACAGCCCCTATTGGCCTTAGCGTGCCATTCCAGAACGTGCGCATAATGAAGCTCTTAGATCACTTTACGGTTGTCGCCATTTTGTTGGGGTTTAGAGTATGTGGATGAGTAACCAGCCAACGGCGGCTGGAGCGAGTTTTAAACGGCGATGAAGGCACTATATCAAAAGGTTCTTCAGAACACTCTCCGTTATACATGATTTTATATCTATACTAGCTTCTGCCCGCGACTCTGTCCGCGTGGAATAGTTACTTTGGGTTAACCCTAACACGCAACGGAAGCTATCATATCACTGCGGGTAAGGGTGTGTGTGTTAAGAGTGCTTAAGCTATCTGCATACGGATATTTCCATATTCTGTTACAAAACGTTGTTGTTATTCCAAGGTTACAGTTTAACTTGTTTTTTAATTACAGCTAATATATGTTATGTTAGATAACAAAAATTAACGAACCGCTACCAAGCAGTGTTAATTAAAATTGCACGTAATTATTAGCAAACGTCTTAGTTGTTTCAACAAAGAAATATTATAATTTTATGGCAAGTCTTATTACCCATTTCAAAGAGTAAATGACCTCGTAATGTGTTTATATATTTTGTTTTATTTTCTATGTGTAATGAAATAAATTATCAACTTCACTTGAAAAATAATACATTAATAATAACTGTATTAAAATATAGGGGAAAAACCTGTATAAGCATTACATTTAGTTGCTTGAACGTTTTTTTTTTGTAGATAAAAAAATGTCGAATATTCAACAACTACCGCTTCCCACGAACTGCGTCGTAAAGAACAACCAGTTTACTAACAACAATTCCGCAGAATTAGATTTAAAAATCCGCCTCAGAGTTACGCATTTCGCAAAGTCACATGTCAGCCATAACAAATCCTTAGAAAAGCAACAACTGATCTGCCTCTCTATACATAGTACTAAAACCATTATACGAGTAAATACATAGAGAAGAGTGCACATTTCAATTCACATTACGATCGGCAGGTAATTTGAATTTGCAGTTTTGAAGCTTGGATTTTATATTTATGTTCGTGTATTGTGTACAGTTTTGCAAAATAAGAGTACGTAGACTCGTTCAAATGTAGTACAGTACAGAAGAAGCTACAGTTAGATTCTGTCCAATATATGTCAATAATACCACCAAAATTGTTTTTTTATACCATAGGAAATAAACAAACAGGTGGGACACCTGATGTTACGTGATCACCACCGTCCATAGACACTTGCAACATCAGAAGAGTCGCAAGTGCGTTGCCACCCTGTGTATGGGCAAGGAGGAGGAGAGGGGGAAAGGGGGAGGGGAGGTGGGTTATCCGGCGCTCTCACTGACCGAGCGAAACGCAACAATGCAAGCACTGTTACTTCATTTCGGTTTTCTGTGAGAGGGTGGTACTACCCCGGGCGAGCCGACACATTCATGCTGAAACCAGTAAGTAATAGCTTCAGCGTAGCCACGCTGGTGGTAAGGTGATAGAACCTATAAAATTCTAATACAAATTTGTAATTTTTTCGGCCTTTTTAATAATTAAATTACTTATACATTAAGAACTGGCATGATGATTAAAGCTGGGCTATCATTCAAACCTGTGCTCAGTTGTGGTACATGCAAGGTTTGCCTTTATTGTTATGAGTTTAAAATCTCCGGCGCTCTCACTGACCGAACGAAACGCAACAATGCAAGCACTGTTACTTCTCGTAGGTTTTCTGCGAGAGGGTGGTACTACCCCGGGCGAGCCGATACATTAATGCTGAAACCAGTAACTAATAGCTTCAGTGTAGCCACGCTGGTGGTAAGGTGGTAGAACCTATAAAATTCTAATACAAATTTGTAATTTTTTCGGCCTTTCTAATAATTAAATTACTTATACATTAAGAACTGGCATGATGATTAAAGCTGGGTTATCATTCAAACCTGTGCTCAGTTGTGGTACATGCAAGGTTTGCCTTTATTATTGTGAGTTTAAAAAAATATTGTTCACAATCACGTATTTAGTATTATTAAAATTTAATTAATTAGTTTATTTTTGCATACCGTGGATGTCTATAAATATGGCTACATTTAAATTTAAGTAGAACATTGTTATTATTATAAACTATGCCTTTCAAATAACAATATATTTGTCAAACCACGATCATGCTTTGTATTTCACATGTAATTTCAATAAAAACGATCGGAAAAATAATATCATGTGCAAATTATGCGGCATTTCACTTGACCGGTTATAAATTATAAAATGCTAAGGCATATATTTTAATTAAAACTATAATTATTTGGAAGTGTTACTATAATTGACACAAAATGGCTACCGCTTGTTAGCGCTACTATGAATATAAACAACTCTTGGAGATGTACCAGCCTGTCTCTACAAACAGAGCGTGCTGACGCCCACGCCGGCGTAACCACATATCACGCCGCCGTGGGATAAATTTCGCTCCCGCACACCAGACTAGGCCCCCCTCGGCAGCTGCTCAAACCTAGGTCCGTTCCCTCGGCGTGGAGCCCTTGAGTACGCTGCTCGCGCGATACAGTGACACAAAATCTTACATTACTGCGACAACATTACACATATCACCTCCACACACGTGCACGCATACACGCTTACACATGCAAGTTGAAGTGTTTTATCTTTTTTTCCTTATCAAACTGAAATAGTTTAGAATAATATCCGATACGAAATACATATAAGAGTTGTTGAGTTATGTATGTTTGGTACACATATATGTTTCAACAACTCATATATGTATGAATAGTTAGCTTAGCTTAGGTTAGCTCACATAGGTCGCGAATTGCATGTATCAGGCAACAGCCAAAGCCGAGGTGTGCCGCGCACCCTTGAGCTAGTCGTCAAAATAAAATCGGCTGAGTGCCTTAAGCGCTCGCCTTAGTAGTCCGGTGAAGCTGTCAGTTCGAAAAAAAAAACTCTTGGACATCTTAATAAAAAAATAAAATTATTAAATAGATGTTAATTATTTGATACATAAATATTGAAATACAACGTTCACTTTGGAATTATGAGTTTTGTATTCGTGTTAAAAATAACATTTGGAACTTGTAGATACTAAAATATAACTTATTATTTAATAAATACTTTTGAATATATCGACCTCCAACCATTAGTAGCATTATGTCTTAAGTTATAACTATTTTTTTTCTCGAACCAGCTCAGGGACGTCGCTTAAAAATTAAACTCATCTTGATTTACGAGCAAAACTTTGAAATATAATAACATGAGAGCTGAAATTACAAGCTATGCGCAATAAATTAACGTTTACAAACCCTTTGAACAGTTCGAGACTCGAACGTATAGAGGACGGGTGTTTTATTATTTTCAAATAAATTTATACGTTTGTAAATACTCGGAATAAAAAAATTAAATGATATATAGTAATTCCTTTGTGATGTCTATTTATCGTCGTAAGTTTACTACGTTGCAAACATGGCCTAAAACTGTGATAATCGCAATTTTTTATCATTAAATAATATAAAGCAAAGTCACATCTGTCTGTCTGTTCGTGATAAACTCAAAAACTACTGAACGGATTTACATGTGGTTCTCACCATTGTGATAAAATGATTCACGCGGACGGTTTAGATATATAATTTGTCTACGTTTTTTTATTATCAAGGCGGGACAACGTCCGCACGGCCCCCTAGTAATCTTATAAGAGAGTTTCCTTTTATCAGAACGAATGCTACAAATGATATATTATATACTAGCGGGCCTGGGAGACGTTGTCCCGCCCTGATTATAAAAAAAACCTGGACAAATTATATATCAAAGCGTTCCTCGTGCATCACTTTATCCACTGGTGAAAACCGCATAAAGATCCGTTTAGTAGTTTTTGAGTTTATCGCGAACAGACAGACAGACAGACGCGATAGGGTACTTTGTTTTATACCATGTAATAATATTGTACACGGTTTTAATTGAAGCGATCATTAGAACAATTCATTTACGTGTAATGCCGGGACTGCACGTAACGACATTATTTTTAACAAAGACTATTCAGCTATATACTACTGTAACGTCGTACTTAATCCTAATTACTAACCGGAAATATTAGCACCACATCGCTTGCCTCCACTCCTCTACGATGAGAAAACAAACATTGTAAATCGGGTAGTGCTTGTAAAAATCAAAGTTTCAAATACTTTATTCACTCTAGGCCCCAAGAAGCTTATGAACGTCAATACTATCACCATTTCGGAATACAACCCAGCCATCGAAAACTATCCAATGGTATTATAACTAAAAAAACTGTAGAGACGTTACCTGATGATAATTTAACAAAACAAATGGCCCAAAACACACACATACGTAAAGTAATATTGTAACGCCACATTGCCTTGGATACAATATGGCAGTAAGATAGTATATTCTCAATATCGGTGGTGAAAAAGGAATAGTTATATGTTGCTTATATACGGGTGGATTGACGGAGCGGCCGTCGAAAATAAGCTAGTTGCCAAGTTTTAACAAGGCGTTGTAGAAGCACATATGACGTATCTATATATTTTTAGTTAAAATATTATTGGAACTATAACTATATATAGAACTATAACTTTTTATCACATATATCTTTACAAATATAAATAAGTTACATACGTTTTTAACGGACGCACACAGAGAAGCGTCGCTTCCAGACTTGTTCATAAGTCAATCCACCCTATAGTTGCGACATATAATGAATTCCTTATTTTGTTCTAACAATACACAAATAAGCAATATACTTGTAGCTACCGAGAATGTCATCCTCTTTGGCAGGCTGGCTGAAACTTTTGTAAATATTATAAATAGAATGTCGTTCAAACAATTGAACAAATAAATGTAATGCACTAAATGTTGTTTATGTTGTCTTTTCATTTGTGAGAGGAGTAATTTATTACTTTGCTCGTTTTATCGTAACTATTAGATAATATTTTGAACATTCGTGACTTTATTACTAGGTGTCATGGTTGTAATTAGGTTGAAATTAAAACTGTTTTAAAACCTTTTTCTCCCTTTCTTAGTAAATTAATAGCTACACTTAAGTATATATTTACGCGGACAGGATTTAACTTCGATTTTGTACGTGACCCTTTATAAAACCCTTTACGGAAAATAAATAGGTTACTTAAGGGTCGGCAACGCGCATGTAACGCTTCTGATTATGCGTACTGAGTTGCGTGGAATTATAGTTAATCTAATGTAATTTTACAGAAATGAATTTTATTTTCATATCACTGTTATTTCATGGGACTTTCACTTCAACGCAAGTGGCTTTTTTTAGTTCCTCTCTAGGATATATCTTAATGTAACGAATTCTACGGTATTTATGTGTATTTTAGATCTATACGTTATTTATTTTATGAGAAATAGCAGTCATAGAAATTCGTAATTACAAATGGTAGTGATGCGTAAAATGTTTCATGCCTAGTTTTATTTTCTATACTATCCATTTTACTAAAAACTGCTAATAAATGGAGTTGCAGCGTATCAACTTTTATGGTATGGTATCAACCGATCGCCATAAATAATTGGAATGTGACAACTTTGAACACAGAATATTTACATGATATCAATTTCACTATAACATAACTATTTATTCTAACGAATAGTCATTACAACAGATAATATTAGAAACAACTAATAACAAAAGCATGCAAAACTGCGAGCACAGTATTTATTAATCTGAAAACCGAATGTTTGCATTATAACCTTCACTTGATATTATGTATATAACTAGATGGGCAACTAAACAACCTTCATGCTCACGCTATAATGTTCTACCCACAGCTACTAAGTTATTGTTCACTATAGACTTTTGCGGTTATTAAAAAAAAAACATGAGCAGCAAAAAGTAGGCCCATGACGCAGCCCGGAAACAGAACAAAGGATATAATTATACGGAATGATTTATCGGGTATGACATAGGATAATTAAGAATAAACGGAAAATATATCTCGATCACTGATGCATACGAATGTAAATTTCCATGAATAGAGTAATTAATTAAATACTTTATAATATTCAAATGAATTATCTGCATATAGTATAGATGTAAAGTGAGCGATGCATCTTAGTGTCTAGATCAAGGTGATCTCTGTAGAACTACATAATGGAATAGATATGTCAAGCCGTAACTAGCGGCAGAATGTTTTTGAAACGCCATTTCTGAGAAAAAAATCTTATTAAGATAATATATTATTTTTTATAAACGTTTTGGTTTTTGAATGTATATTAATAGGTGGAAAATAACTATTTATTAAAATATATTACTGAACTTTATAGACAAAAGTGGACTGTACGGTTTCAACGAAGTGGATCTACCAAGCACTACTCTAGGCAACGCTACTTCCGAGCCAATCACCCTGCAGAAGACACGTTCCGGTCGAAGCATCAAGATGCCGGTACGCTTCGCTTGAGGGGGAATCATGTAGCTACCGAGAATGTCATCCTCTTTGGCAGGCTGGCTGAAACTTTTGTAAATATTATAAATAGAATGTCGTTCAAACAATTGAACAAACAAATGTAATGTCTCGTGTAATATACCTATTATAATCATTTTAATAAACAGTCTATTTTACGCACTCCGAGTTTTATCATTACGCTGTCCGTGACAGTCTCGAATATTCTAGTAGTGAGCCGAAGCTCCTACATACTTAAATTTAATATATATTTACCTATATAGTTTCCTTATACTAACAATAAATGAAAGTTTCCTGTTTTAATAGGTCAGTTACATAAATAAACAGCCATTAAGGTCACCTGTCACTTAGAAGTGACACACGAATACAAATTGAGGTTTAAGCATATTTTAGTGTTTAGGCAAAGGAAATAAATGAACGTACGGTTTGTTATTCTTACTTTTAACAAGTATTACTTATATTTTTAATAATTATTATCAACAATAAAAAAGCGAAGAATAAAACATGAGATTTTCTGTGTTAATTTCGATATATTCTTAGTTTTCAGGCGTATTGAACAGTGAACGAAAATGAACCATACCGCTCGAGTCAGTAAGGCACTGAATCGTGTGTATTCGGTTACAGTCGCCATCAACTACATTCATATTTTGACAAGGGGTGTATCATCATCATCACCAGTAAGAGATCTACTGCAGAGTCATAGGCCTCTTCCCAACGGAATGTATGGATATAATCGGTACGCCAGCACATCTCACGACGTATTGGTGATTAGTGATTTCAAATTCTGAGAAATCTTAAGTTCTACGTTGTCTCACGTACAGTACAGTACTACTACGAATATACTACAAGAAATTTACCATAAAGTTCAGGTTTCCTCATAATGCCCCCCTTAACTGTCAGTTTTAAATTCATATATACTAACGTCAAATCAATATTTCGACCATCAGACCAAATTGTTGAGTAACCATAACATAAAATAATATTAAACAAAAATTAAAAACTTTCCAACCGTCTCAATTAATACATATTTCAAACGTAGTTACTGTCAAAAATACTACTCATTTTCTCATTGAAGCATCTGCTATAAAAAACCTGGTGTATATTTAAAATAACCGCCAGACCTCGAAATTAGTTTACGCCGGGGGCGCTTACAGACGACGGTCGGTCCCATTCGGAAACCCATCTTCGTCGAATGATAAATCGGAACGGATATATTTCTTTACACATATAGACATGTACGACGGACAAACAAATTTTTCGGTTCAAATTTTCGAACGTGGACCGAACTCAATTTCACTGCGAAATGAAAGGACAAAAAATGGTACAACCGACGCGACCCGGTGATTTGTGGGGCGCATTCATTGTAGTGACAAGCTTGTTCGGACCGCGCGACGCGAGGCCCGAACCATACAACTCGCTTTCGAAATTGCGTTACGCGGGCATCGAATACGCAAATACGATACGATTTGAACACACCGATGTTACTTGTTCAATATGCGTCTGTTTCGATAGGATTGATGTTGATTGAGTTTTTCACGATACGTTGTTTTTATTTAATGAAAATTGATATACGTATAGTATTTTAACTGATTCTCGCAACTTCGTCTGTGTCGTTTATTTTGTTATATCTTGAAGGCAAAGGGCAGCATTTTCGACGAAAGGTCCCAGGCGACTTGACTTGTTCTGACGCTTCCATCAATTATCGTTATATTTCAATTAATTTACAAAAAAAATTACAAATTATATACCTAAATCTTCCTCGTGAACCTGACGTGAGCATGACAATCCTCGCAGTAATTTTTGAGTTTATCGTGAAAAAACAGACAGACGCGGCGGAGAACTTTTATTATAATACGTGAATGATATAATGTAGGTTGTAGAACCACGCTGAAACTATTACTGGTTGAATGGATGAGTTCGCCCGGGGTAGTATCACCCGACCCACAGAGACACCCACGTGAAGTAACAGTGCTTGCATTGTTGCGTTTGGTTCGATCAGTGAGAGCGCCGGATACGGATGCGGAGACCTCTTGGAGGTCGCCATTGTTTTTAAAGTTTAGCTGCTAATTCTGTCGATTGAGTTGGATCGTGTGTTGATGTCTTTTGTCCACGGCACCCTTCTAACATTGTAACAAGGACAAAACTCTTGTTTAGCGTCAGATGTAAGACAACTTCACTTGAGGATCGGTAGCTTTAGGCTTTAAATTACTTAACATTACGTAAGATCGTGGTGAAACGGCATAAAGTAAAAAAAAAGTACAGTTTTTTAAATTGTTCTTCTTATTAATATCCAATTTTGAGTTTCTCAACTAAACTATACAAAATATAACTATATTCTATAAAAAATAGTATAAGATTTAATACTCTTGTATTAGCAACACGCAAAACAAACATCAAGATCATTTTAACAAAATAAATATACCTAATATTATTCATACATTCCTTTCGGAGTGAATTCGATTCAAGTCAGTAAAATGTTTATTAATTTAGAAGAGTTTGACCTTTAAAATTGAAAACAATACTTTTACTCTATGATTAAAAACGGGACAGCAACTGTATGTTTGTTATCTTACCTATACCTAATATTATAAAGCTGAAGACTGTTTGGTTTCACACTCTAAGCTCAGAAACTACTGGTCCGATTTGAAAAATTCTTTTAGTCTTAGATAGCTCACTTTTCGAGAAATGCTATATCATCACGCTAAGACCAATAGGAGCGGAAATCCAATGAAGATTGTTTTAAAATCTTTTTTAAATTCATTTTGAGAGCTTCCGTTGCATGTTATCTTTAGTATCTAACTATTCCACGCGGACGAAGTCACGGGCAGAAGCGAGTAAGTAACAACTGGGCATCTTGGTACTAATGGATACCTATCATGCAGATATATGCAGATCACAGGAACCACTTAGAGCTGGTTATCAGCTGCAAGCCCGTGCAAGCCTCGGAACGTAAGGACTAAATTATCAATAAGAATTATCAATGAAAAATGTTCTAGCAAATTAAAGAATACATCCTCAAACTTTTTTTCAGAAATACGTTTCAAAACAAAAACTATAAATAAAGTCACATGTTCGATTGAGTTTTCTTTTTTTAACACGATAGGTTTTGCTCTGCTAAAAGTATAATTGGTTTCAAGTGTTGTTTTAAGTAGGTCGTCGAGCACCTGTTTTATGGCATCCTCTGTTCAAACAATGGCCGTTGCAAAAAAAAAACGATCCATACGAATGAAGCTGAATGGTTAATGAATGTTATTCGGCGTATCGAATGTTCGAGATTTTTCGCTATCGTTCGTTTCTTTTTGGTTGTTCATAACGTTTCATTATTTTATTGCGGTGACCGATGAATGTATGACTAATTAATTGGTTTCAATTTTTATAAATTACTGATCTCTATTATGGAGAAATAGAAGATTTTTTTATGTCATATTAAGTGATCACCACCGTCCATGGACACTAACAACACCAGAGGAGTCGCAAGTGCGTTGCCACCTTTTGGGGGAAAGGGAGAGGGAGAGGAAAGAGGAGTGAGGAGGGGAGGTGGGCCTCCGGCACTCTCACTGACCTAACGAAACGCAACAATGCCAGCACTGTTACGTGACGTCGGTTTTCAATGAGAGGGTGGTACTATCCCAGACGAGCCGACCCATTCATACTGAAACCAATAATGGTTTCAGCGTAGCTCTACCACAAAGTATAATCAAAAAACGATTTTAAATTATTTTTATGTGAAATATGTACGGAATACATACGTTATTACATATTAAACGAATGAACCAAACCTATAACATAATAATTCCATAGCATACAATATCTTGCTCTGGTTTTGGCTTGAGTGATTTTCTACTTGGTTTATCTATACTAATATTATAAAGAGGTAGAGTTTGTGAGTTTGTGACGTTGTAAGGGGTAATCTCAGGAACTACTTATCAGGGCTATATATCATCACGCTAAGACACATAGGAGCGGAGCAGCAATGAAGAATGTTGCAAAATCGGGGTATATTTTTCCTTTTCAGAGCTTCCGCTGCGTTTTAGCGCAAAATAACCATTCCACGCTTACGTATTACCGCCCAACGAAGTTAGCACGGGTCGGCTAGTGTTTTAATAAATCTGTATATGTAAATTCTTTTTAAAATTTGATATAATTTTATTTTAGAACTTTAAATATCAAATGATTTTATATACTTATATTCAATTAATAAATGTCGTTTTCTTACAATCAATTGGCTTTATTGAACTGTTGCTTGTACAAATAATATTTTTAGATATTCACTATTCGAGACATCGATCAGTACAACGATGCTTCAAAATATCAAATGATTTTTATCTAGTTATATACAATTAATAAATGTCGTTTTCTTACAATTGGCGTTATTAAACTGTTGCTTGTACAAATAATCTTTTTAGATATACACTATTCGAGACATCGATCAGAACAACGATGCTTCAAAATATCAAATGATTTTTATCTAGTTATATACAATTAATAAATGTCGTTTTCTTACAATTAATTGGCTTTATTAAACTGTAGCTTGTACAATTTTTTTATACAAAAGTAAAATGATAATAAAGTGTGGAAATTGAACAGTGTTCTATAGAATATACACTAATCGATATAACTGTACTCTTGGAAGCACATCTGTAACGTAAAAAAAATGTTCATCCACAACATCCTACTAAAACATATCGTAAAAAACACACTTCAAAGGTGTCGATGTTGACACTCGAGTTTGTTTTTATGACGAAATATTTTTGTCCTAGAGATTTATTTAAAAAAAAAGCCTACTCTTTATTCGTAAACGACATCCGCGGGTTACGCATTGCGACCGATCATATTCTGCCTCGAGGGATGGCTTAAAAAACGGTCGTGTGAATTTCAACCGCATTTCTTTTAAATGGAAACAACGTGTGCATGTAACACGAAAAAATTACGTTTCACTTCTAGAATTTTATACTTACATTCCATATCCCAACCAATTTATCCTCGAATATACTTTGCGATAGTTGTATCAGACCATATCGCAACCACAAACATCAGCCACACAACCAGTGCTCAAGCAGGGCGGTAGAATAATATGTACCGGAATTCATCGCGACCGCTATACAGACCGTGATAACTCCGTTACGAGTATCTTATTGTTTTTCTGGTTTCTGAATCAATCAATGCATGCTGATAGGCTTGCAGACTACAATGACAGCGACAACAGTAACATTTCATTAGAAATTCATTATATTTTGTTTTTTCGTAAAATCTTCCATCACACTCCCCTCTTCCCTCTCCTTCCAAACACAGGCCGGCAATGCAGTTGCGAATTCCCTAGTGTTACTAGTGTCTATGGACGGCGGTGATCACTTAGGTGACTCGCCTGTTCGTTTGCCCCTTATAATACATAAAAAAAGGAAACCGCGAATATAAGAAACACTGTATAATTTATTCTATCTCATTCTCTCGTGCGTTAAAACCTATAGAAGTATATGTTTGTCTCTTTTATAATATCACTTCTTCGTTTCACCAAGTTTCAAATCACAACAGTACTAAGGAAGTTCTCCCTTCAAATATAATTACGCTATAAGAAATATGACTAGACTAAGTTTATTTAAGTTCTAAAAAATGCCTCACAATTTACATTGTCTAAAATCTAGATACAATCGAAACTCATATAAGTCTTTGAATCATCCAACGCTTTATCAATGAGCTACCGTTACCCTGTACCTATATAATTTTTTATCGGCATCCCTGTTACGTTCTTCATTATCGTTTATGATAGTTTTAGTAGCTTTTACGGCGCTGTTCCGTTGAAGTGGCCCCTGGAAGGAAACAAGGGGAGATTAGATAAAGCGCAGCCGTCCCTGTAAAATCTCGTTAACTAACACGTTCCGTTATAGGGGAACACATTAAGTTTCGTTATCCATAATTTAGATATAGTCTTCGAATGCGGCTTAGATACAAACAAACTAATAAACAACTTTTTTATAATAACAAAATGTCATCACTTTATCGCCACAAACCGGTACCGTAAAACGGGATGAATAGAATCCGCGGGGTGAATAGAAAACTATTCGACAGTTTTTAAAATTATCTGTAGATTTGTCTCTAGTCAGTTAATGTGGTCAAATTTAACTGTTTATTACCTACACAGCAACACTTTTTCTGTCTTCTGGCAACACATATATCAATTTCTTCAAAGGTAAAGAAATAAGCGGTCAAAGTTGTATCAAACGTCGTAATTTTTGGCTTCTCAATACATTGTTTAAAAAGTAACTTTACCAGGTATTTCTCATTCTAAATTTAGTCTGAACATACGTATTTCTACTACTAAAAAAACAGATAAATGTCAGTATACAATTAAGTATTTGTATTAAAAAAGATGCCTTAGAAGTAAATAGAAAGGAAGAAGCAGGTTAATAGATACGAGTGATGGGTTAATATTAACGAGAAAGGGGTTTATAGAAATATGAATTTTAGGGTTGTCTAAAATAATTTGTATTGTTTTTATTTTCAGTGTTAAAGAAAGTAAGAAAAACTAAAATTATATAATACTAAAAGCAACTTCTAACGCCATCTATGATTGACCTGAAGAGTTAATTAATCCTGAAAGTAGAATAATTAAATAATAAGTATTAAAACATCATTTCTCTTATTACATAATATATTCCTATTAGTAAAAGCGAGATTAGATCACTATTTTTCTTTAATCTCGCAAACTCCGTAAAAGAATACATCAAATATAAAGACGGTATTTTATTTACGGCCTTGATCTACCTTTTCTGCGTAGTTTTACGTTATTCGCGTAGTAAATAAATAATGTTTATTATTTTTAAGAAATTTATAAAAGGATATAAAAATTAAATTAGTCTAAAATAAAATCTGAATTAGTAAAATAAATATAAATAAAACTTTACTTACGAAGGTTAACTTTATTTAAATCTATTTATTTTTTTCGAACTGATTATTGGCCTGATGGTTCTTCATAGTTTACCGGACTACTAAGGCGAGCGTTGATATCGCTTAGCCGTTTGGCAACAATCTCAAGGGGGCCAAAGTGGCCGAACCTTGGATTGGGCTGTTGCCTCTTATTGACCTAACAAGATTTTCTTGACATTTCCCGGTAGTATATTGTGAGAATTCGTTGAAATAAATTATTCAGTAAACTTTCATTGTTAAGCCCTTTTATATATAATCATAAATTGCCAACTGCGAGTGGATATAATTTTAAAATAAATGTTTCCGTTTCGTAAAAGGGCACGTATGAGCTTCGAATTTGACTTCCAAACAGGTGGTCTTATTTAAGATAATCCGCTCTAACGCTGCATCCGTTTATCCGATATATATCACTGATAAGGCCGCGTTCACATGCGACGCTTTCTGCAATAAGTTACGCAAATTATTTCATTTTTGAAGTTATACTTCTTTTGGCGCGTTAGGGAAAAATGATGAGAGTAAATTTTTACGATGCGGCGCGTACACCGTTGCGAAAAACCGACACCCTGAAGTTATTACGATGTGCGCGCACACCGTCACGAAAAACCGACACCCTGAAATTAATTCGTTAAGTAGTTACTGCGTGAAAGAGTATATAAAACTACATTCAACATCACAAATTTTTCATCTATACTATCTATACTAATATTATAAAGAGGTAAAGTTTGTGAGTTTGTTACGTTGTAGGGGGTAATCTCAGGAACTACTAAACCGATCTTAAAAATTATTTTACCAATAGAAAGCCACGTTATTTCTGAGTGTTATAGGCTATATATCATTACGCTTAGACCATTAGGAGCTGAGCAACAATGAAGAAT
>MU160415.1:0-16480 GCA_015888305.1 Antheraea pernyi | reverse complement strand
GGGTCACCTGCTGTTAAGTGATCACCACCATCCATGCACACTAACAACCCCAGAGGAGTCGTAAGTGCGTTGCCATCTTTCGGAGGGAAGGGTTAGGGGAGGGAAAAGGAGAGGAGAAAGGATAGGGGAGGGGAGATGGGTCTCTGGCGCTCTCACTGACCGAACGAAACGCAACAATGCAAGCACTGTTACTTCACGTCGGTTTTCTATGAGAGGGTGGTACTACCCCGGACGATCCAAGCCATACATGCTGAAACCAATAATAGCTTCAGCGGGGCTCTACCGCTCAAGAAGAAGATTGGTTGCCAAAAATAAAATAAAACAAAATAGATGTTACTGTAAGAAACATGACATTATACGCAAATCACTTATGTTAATATACAAGTAATAAGAAAAAATAAATCTTTTAAATGAATTTATTATCATCGTAATTCACAATTTTAATTCACTTCGTTCCGATTTTAATACAATATATATCATTACCTTTATTACTTATATTTTTTATGTTTTACGTTGTACGACGCTCAATGGAGTTAAGAGCAGCCGGCTGATGGTTGATCCATCCCATAGGTGACAGCAGTATTCCATACATGAGCGTACCTGTGCTTGGTACAGGCTGAGAAGACGATCCCAAGTTTCTTCGCAGCTGTTCTTGCTTTTCGTTCAATTTAACGCCCGAAGTTGAGATCTGATGTTAGCTGGATCCCGAGGACCTCGAGGTTATTCGTAACTTGAAGCGAAACCCCTTGAAAAGTAGGAGTCAAGTCAGTCAAGTTGAACGTACTCTCTGTTTTGTAGAGAAAATACACGCCTGTCACGTCTTTTCGGCGTTAAACTGAACCAGGTTTGAATCACCCCAATCAGCAACAAACCTAGGATTCTTATTCAACCGTTCGAACACTTTAAAACTTTAATTAATTAAAACAATGCAGCATTATAAATGAATAAATTACTAAATTATTTTACACCCCTTAACCCAACCGTCAACTAAACAATTACTCCTATATGCAATTCATCAAAATTAATCTATCTTAATCCAAGCACTGTCTCAAGTTCAAACACAAAGATATTGCAAACTGAAGATCAAATGTAAGGGGCGAAACATACGAGTAATTATTATGCACCGTTCGCTCGTTTTGGATTTAATTTTTTAATGATGATATTTTAGTGTCATATTTGCTGTTTTCTTTTATAGTATATGTTTTTTTTTATAGTAGCACGGCAAAATGAGTGCACTGCGCCTGATGGTAAGCACAGTACAATCCAAAAACAATGACGACCACCTAGGGAGAAACTATCTATAGCCGGTCACCGCTGTCATGCCGGCTTACGAAAAGTTGGATATGCACAGGCTGATCCCGAAACGCGACTCGCAGAAGCGAATCACTATGACAGGCTTTTTCGCAATATACATGGTTGCGACCCAGTCAGGCTGTAAAACCCTACCACCCCGCTTTTGTCATAGCCTCGTTCGTTATTCAGCAGGGTGCAAGGGGTGTCAAATAACATCTAAGAATTGAGACATCCAAGCCAACCTCACCTGCACGTGGTGCACCCTGCTGAATAACGAACGAGGCAATGGCGATAGCGGGGTGGTAGGGTTTTACAGCCCGACTGGGTCGCAACCACCGTGTATATGGCGAAAAAGCCCGTCATAGTGCTTCTGCGGGTCGCGTTTCGGGATCAGCCTGTGCATATCCACCAAGCCAACCTGACCTTTTTTTTTTATATATTAGCACGGCAAAGTGACTGCACTATGCCTGATGGTAAGCATAGTACAATCCAAAAACAATGGCGACCAACGAGTACATACTGTCCATCGCCGGTCGCCGCTGTCATGCCGGCCTGCGAAAAGCTGGATATGCACAGGCTGATCCCGAAACGCGACCCGCAGAAGCACTTTGCCGTGCTAATATATAAAAAAAAAGGTCAGGTTGGCTTGGGTGTCTCGAGTCGTGTGATATTATTTATTACACCCCAAAGGTGCGATTTGGCACATAGCAACAATCCTACTAGATGTTGAATGATTATATACCGTAAGCGGTAACACGTTAAATCTAGAGGAAGATTAGCTTTCAAGTACAACTACCGTAACACCCATTGCTTGCTTGCTTATGTGATAGATTCTTAACTCGAGAGTGGTAACTAAGCACTTAAAAAAACTCTACCAACATATATGTAAAGTGATTTTATTCCCCTTTTTAAGTGCTAGATTCTTCTAAACACATTAATTTGAAACATCTACACCAACGGGTCAGACCCATAGTTGACGTGGCGCCTTACTATATAATTTTATATATTTTGATATTTTCATGGGTATTAGGTAAAGAGACATGTTTATCTTGAAAAACTCATAAAATTTTATTTTTGAATGTGCATATGTATTTACTGTCGTAAACTATCCTTTAAGCATATTACCTGTACAAAATAATTTTTCACATGTTTTACATCTGCCAGGCGTTTCTCGACAGCTCATTATTATTATTATTTTTATATCATAGGAGGCACACGAACAGGTGGGTCACCTCATGTCAGTGGTCACCACCGTCCATAGACACTTGCAGCACTAGGGTAGTCGCGAGTGCGTTGCCAGCCTGTATTGGGGGGAGGAAGGGAAGGGGAAAGTGAAAGGGGAGGGGAGGTGGGTCTCCGGCGCTCTCAATGACCGAACGAAATGCAACAATGCAAGTACTGTTACTCTACGTCTGTTTTCTGTGAAAGGGTGGTACTGCCCCGGGCGAGCCGACCCATTCATGCTGAAACCAGTAATAGCTTCAGCGTGGCTCTACCACCTACAAAAATTGTCCACAAATTATCTTTAAAACAATAAAAACCATATTAGGTATGTGACTTTCACAAGAATTCGTAAAATTTTATAATTCAATACACTAAATAAACAAGAAGAAACGTCAGAAATTTTTAAATCTCGGATAATTTTTTATAGGATCCTTAGACACGTTTTAACAAGTTAACGTTTTTCGGACACACTTTTATCCTGTATGTTTCCACATCGCTAAGGGCTAAACTTAACTCTAGGTTTATCCCTCACTATATAATCGTTGCTTATTATTACTCGCACCCCCTGGTAACAGCTATACAAAGCACTCTCCTATTTCCAATTGTAAATATTTGAGAATTTGATTCTCAACTCAGAAATCTATTTGATCAAAGAAGAAATTTTATACGTTTAAATTACATCTTATTATTTATTTAATAATAATTCGTCGTTGCCAAACCAACAATATCTTCTGTGTAAAAAGCATAGATTTCCAATTATATTATATATTATTGAAAAAGTAGTTAATATCCGCTACTTAATCTGTGTTGTTTCATCATCTTCTTACCCTTATCCCACCTAAGTAGGGTAGCACAACATATTTTCCTTTTCCACGCTCGCCTATCAGATGCCATCTCAGTCAACAGACCTTTTACACACATATCATTTTTCACACAATCCATCCATGCTTTTTTCGGTCTTCCTCTACTCTTATATCCATCGACCGTCATAATCAAAGCTTTTCTAGTTACATGGTCTTCATCTCTCCTCATAACATGCCCATACCATGCTAACCTATTACTCCTTAACATCTCTGTTACTGGTGCTACTTTCAAACTTCCTCTGATATATTCATTCCTAATCTTATCCATTCTAGTTACACCACACATCCACCTTAACATTCGCATCTCTGCCACATGTAGTTTTCTCTTATCTGTCTCTCTCGTTGGCCAGCACTCAGATGCGTACAACATGACTGGTCTTATAATAGTTTTATACACCTTCCCTTTAATCTGTGTTGTTTATTATCTTAAAAAAATATTTTATGTATAAAGCAGGGGTTCCCAAACTTTTTCAGTCCACGGTGCACCTCGAAGTTGAAGTATTTTGTCACGCCGTGGTGCAGAGCTCTAACTTAGCAAGCTCGTCGAGATTGCTACAGTACAATAAGTAACGTAAAAAGTAGTGCCTCACGGCGGCTCTCTTGACTTCATATGGCGCCACGCCGGCAGCTCCCACTTTGGGAACCTCTGGTATAGAGGAAAGACATATCCATCTCACCGCTTGCTCTACTTCTTCATGGCAAGTGAATAGACATCGATGAATGCGTATGGCTTATAAAAACCATTGTTTCTTAAACTTTATCTAAAATAATTACATATCCACTTAAGATGTAGCTCTTGCTCGCACCTTCGGCCGCGTTAAGCTAAACTTGACCTATCCCTCAGAAATAGCATTTTTCGGGATAAAAGCGACCCTATATCTCATTCTATACTTCTAAAAATGTGTATTAATGTGTTTTATACCATGTAACGATTATTAGTTAGGAAGTTAAGATAGTTAGGTTGTTTGATTTAACAAATGTGGAAGGTTGTAATTGGTTACATTTTTAGTCATTCTTGAATTGAAATCTTTACTAGCCGCGTTGAGCGATTTTTGGTAGGGGTAAACGAGGGGTTAACGAGTACATATACCTAGGACAAACTATCCGACTTTGTAGGTCCAACTTCGAGAAAGAGTTAAATCACCGAATCCAACTTGGTTGGGCAGCGTTTGGGAAACTCAGAACTGTTTTCTCTTCCTTAATACCACAGTGCTTGAAGACTAAAGTCTTCAACCAATGCGTGTTGCCAGTGATGACTTACGGCACTGAGACGTGGCCGCTAACTGTGCGCCTCATAAGAAAGCTCAAGATCACCCAACGAGCGATGGAAGGAGCTATGCTCGGGGTTTCTCTACGTGATCGAATCAGAAATCAGGAGATCCGTAGGAGAACTAAAGTTGCCGACATACCTCACCGATATCACAGTTGAAGTGGAATTGGGCAGGGCACATATCTCGAAGGACTGATGAGCGATGAGTCAAAAAAGTCCTAGAGTGGCGGCCACGCACCGGAAAGCGCAGCGTGGGACGGCTCCCCACTAGATGGACCGATGACATTATAAAGCCGTTGGTTACAGGCGGCACAGAGCCGTACGCTGTGGAGAACGTGTGGTGAGGCCTTTGTCCAGCAGTGGACGACTATAGGCTGAGATGATGATGAAACTTATGACTTCGCGTCACCGATGACATCGATATGCTCTTGGCGTGTTGCACTTACGTCAGAATAGAGACGCGTAGTAAAGCGACTTGTGTACATATATTTTGATATTTTCTATTGAGCTGATGCAGCCTATCAGATGTTTGATTGATTAATAAACTGTATTAAAATGTATGTAATTATTCATTGGAGTTCCAATAGATGCGAAAGCCAGACTAATATTATTTGTTTTATATTATAGGGGACAAAACGAACGGGTTGGTCACCTGAAGGTAAGTGATCACCGCCGTCCATAGACAGTAGCAACACCAGGCGAGTCGCAATTCCGTTGCCAGCCTGTGTTTAGGAGAGGGGATTGGAGGCGGAAAGGTGGTTATCCGGCGCTCTCACTGACTGAACGAAACGCAGTAGTGCAAGCACTGTTACTTCAGGTCGGTTTTCTGTGCTTCGGGTGGTAGTACCCCGGGCGAGCCGACTTATTTATGCTGTAACCAGTATTAGCTTCAACATGGCTCTACCACTTACAAAACTATGAAATTTATATAATTCAAACTATTAAAAAACACAGTTATTCCATTATTTTGGGTTTTCACTTCTGTCGGCAGTCCTTATAACTGTGTCGACCTTTTTTTCTTAATTACAGCTATATTCGTCTGTAAATGTTTCACTGACACTTAAATAAATAAATGATTAAACACTAAACCTACTGTATAAAAAATACC
Source organism: Antheraea pernyi (assembly GCA_015888305.1). Lineage (NCBI taxonomy): Eukaryota > Metazoa > Arthropoda > Insecta > Lepidoptera > Saturniidae > Antheraea > Antheraea pernyi. The sequence goes on along the minus strand of MU160415.1, from coordinate 10,722 downwards.
ACCGGCTAATTTTTTTACGCCCTCATAAATTCTCATTCTAAAACAATATTTATCATATATTTGTGAAGTTGGATTTATTGGACGTATTCAAGACTCCCTTACATACCATATAAGTCCATAACATAAAAACATACAAGAAGTAAACTCATTCTAATAAATATTTGCTATTTGACCGTTAAATGCCTCGAAGTCTCCCCTCGAAGCTCCCTAAAGGCCAGGAAACGGCATCGGCTAACTTATCGCATCGAAATTGCTTTAGCGTGATCGTAAATTGTTCGTACGTCAAATTACTCGAAAATCTATATCGTTTATTTGTAAAGGTCATGTCGCATTTTTATTAGTTCGAATTACAAATTTTATAACTATCTCCACGCCCCGGTTTCGCACGGGTTTAATAACGAAGAAAATAAGGCTACAGTACAACAGTACAGTCTTTGCTCTACGGTACGACTATGTAATGGCAACTGAACACCAATCTGTAAATTCTATCAATATCTTCGAAGATATCTCTACTGTCACACTCAAAAACTCACTTTTGTTTCAAACCTTTTTCTTTCATACAAACTTATTATACCTGACAGTTACAAACGCAACAAAGGACCGAATAGGAGCAGTCGTTTTGTAAATGATGCGTAAATTTACTTCGGTAATTGATTTTTATTATAATAGAAAAAACAAACTAAATTATTTCACAACGCCTCCTAACGGATCCAATTGTAAATCTAAAACATCCATGGACTCACTTAAACACACAAACAAATCATCAAAATTTACCCCAGCCATTCCGGAGGAGTTCAAATGCATATATACGAAAAAATGGCATATATAAAATTAAGTTTAATTTAATATATTAACTATAATGTTATTTAACTAAGACTGTATGCTTGTTGTCTTTAAAATGAAGCATCTTACACACCAGTTAGTGATACTCAGAATGACAGGCTTCATAAAACACTTCAAGTTTCATCACAATTTACAAAGAAATATTTTAATACTATTAGTATTATTAGGCTTACGGAAATGATTAAATCTTAGAGGCATTCAATTTACAACGTACATCGATTACAAATATCTAGAAATAGTTCCGTATGACACTCATAGATGGCGCTTTTTGATATTATTATAATGACTTAGCTACCAACAGCAAAATAATATTTAATTCTTAACTGTTCTTTTCATTGTTTGACATTATTATAAAATATTATTATATAAAAAATTTAAATGGTTTAAAATGGTTAGAACATTAACCATTTTACCTTTGTTCAATTTTGTCAACCACCATAATAAAGGCTAAAGAATCCTTACTTTGAAAAGTTCTCTATCTGCCAGTACAAATTTTAACAATAGTAGTTTAGCCACTTCAGAGGTTGACCCTAATAAATAAGAAATAATTTGATTTTATTTATATGTATACATTAAACAGTAAATAAGTCTAGGTATAACCTACCGCATATTCGTATTATGGAAAGTTAATAACCAGCTGTGGGAAATAAATCTGCTTAAAACTAAATTAACTTGACCAAAATATAACAATTATTAAATCAATCGACATACACTAGGGCTAATAAAACCTTTAATATACTTTTTTATAATTTTATTTAATAAACTATAAGAAATGAAATACGTTAATTATGAAAATTACGTTCGATTTACTAGACATTGTTAGTGAGTTGTGGGTTGACAACAAAAGAAAAAAGCCCACCCTCTGATTGTATCAAAAAATGAGAGAAAAATAATCATAAAACCTATTATTTATCACCAAAACCGATCTCATTATTTTTAACGAGCCGCCACACACTGTTTCACGTGCCAAAAATCTGCCCAATTTAGTGGAAAAATAAAATATAGTCAAGTATGTATCTGAACATACGAAATAGTTCCGTACAGAAGTGTAAGAAGCGACGTTGATGTTTATATATTTTTATCAAACAGACATGCACTTCGCCTGTTTCTAATGGAAAACTGCGGCCCATAGCTAATTATAACTAACCTATACTAGCCCGGTTTCTGAGCTAATCGGTTAAACTACCAATAGGTATTGACTCAACAAAGTTATCTATAAGATAAATTGCCAACTGGCTCGTTGATTTTTACTGACATTTATCGTATGATTGTGTGTTCGGAAACGCAATTTATCGATCCGATAATGCTATTGAACAGATAAACTACAATTAAAGTGCCTCAGAAACCGGGCCCTAAGATGACCGTCTTTATACGTCTTAACATCTGAACACAATCTCATTGGTTGTGGTTGACTGTTGGTTGGTTCATGATAGTAAACATGTTAAGCCTAGAGATAAACTTGCTTATAAGTGCAGCTGCTGGACTACACCTACAAGTGCTTGGCGACAGATTCTCTACTTGAAGATGATAACTACCCTGGCGGTCTTAGAAAGAGACCCACCATCATTCTTCATCGAAAGTTCCTGCTCATTCGTAAATAACTGTTCCAATATACGTCGTTCGACGTATTATTGTCCGAACACATTGATGATTAAGACATTAGCGCTTTCGAATTATTCTTGAAAATGATTAATATAAATGCCGTGCACGTAATTTCATCAAAATTAGTTGAGTAATATTGTTAATTATTGTATCCTATCATATAAAAAGCAGCAAGCAAACAGGCAGAAGTGCAGACAGACAAACTTTATAACATCATATACATAATATGATATATAACAATAGTTGAATAAAAAAATGTGCAAATAAAACTACACATTATTTAATATAGATAAATAAAATTTTTAACGTTTACAAACATGTTAAGCCTAGAGATAAACTTGCTTCTAAGTGCAGCTGCTGGACTACACTTACAAGTGCTTGGCGACAGATTTTCTACTTGAAGATGCTAGCTACCCTGGCGGTCTTAGAATGAGACCCACCATCATGCTTCATCGAAAGTTTCTGCTCATTATAACCGTTCCAATATACGCCATTCGATGTATTTTCCCAACACATTAATGATTAAGACATTAGCGCTTTTGAATTATTCTTGAAAATATATAATATACATACCATGCACGTAATTTCATCAAAATTAGTTGAGTAATGTTGTTAATTATTGTATCCTATCATATAAAGAGCTGCAAGCAGACAGGCAGAAGTGCAGCCAGCCAATCTTTATAATATCATATACATAATAGATATCTATAACAATAGTTGAATAAAAAAATGTACAAATAAAACTAAACATTATTTAATATAGATAAATAAAAAATTTAACGTTTATGAATTTCATTATTGAACCCAAAAATAAAATAGGTAAGTGATTACTCTCGCGTTGTCCATCGATGGAAAATTGCCTTATGACGTCGCACGATATATTTTATGGCTCGCCTATTATTTCACAATAACCAATCAGTGCCATACACGTCACTCGCCTGACGTTCCCTTGCAAACTGACGTTATTTCCGCATTGCAATTAATTATAACACATTCAACACTTTCCAATATCAGTTGTGTATATTTTTGCACTGTGTCGTTTTTTCGGGTTTACTTTTGACCAATCCGCAGAGTCGAATATAACGTGATCGAGTTTGACCAATACGGGAACCGATTACTAGTATGTGAGGTTGGGAAACGGTACGGTATAGACGTTGACACAACGCATAACAATATATAGCAAACAATTTAAGACACGAAAATCAAATAAAATAGGTAAGTGATTACTCTCGCGTTGTCCATCGATGGAAAATTGCCTTATGACGTCGCACGATATATTTTATGGCTCGCCTATTATTTCACAATAACCAATCAGTGCCATACACGTCACTCGCCTGACGTTCCCTTGCAAACTGACGCTATTTCCGCATTGCAATTAATTATAACACATTCAACACTTTCCAATATCAGTTGTGTATATTTTTGCACTGTGTCGTTTTTTCGGGTTTACTTTTGACCAATCCGCAGAGTCGAATATAACGTGATTGAGTTTCACCAATACGGGTGCGGGTTATGTGAGGTTGGAGAATGATAAAGTATTAGACGTTGACACAATATACAACAAGATCGAGCAAGCTCATTTAAGACACGAAAATAAAATGTATTCAAACTAATAAAAATCCGTTTGTAATGAACAGTATATGATATTGGATGGTAAAGCACAACAATTATAGCCAAATGAACACTCTTAAAAGTGGCGCGCTTAGATTCGTCGTGTTCCGGGATCAGCCAAGATTCTTACGTGATTGGACCGAAACTGTGTGTTTTTTTTAATTTATCGCATCACGGATGTAGCCAATGTATATTCAGTAACAAAGAGGCTTCCAAACCGACATGACGTTGACAACCGACGATGGGTTTGCAGATTGTTGGTCACCGTTGTTTTTGGATTGTATTTTGCATATGAGCATGCACAGTACCGTCATCATGTCAATGTCAATCCAAAATTTAATCTTCATTCCATCAATACTATATTTGTCATATAATATACGGAATAACTCAAAACTGTATCTGTAAATATTTAACCAATTTTTATTGTGAGTACTAATTTTAGAACTTTACTAAACTAAACTATATAGTATTCTTTATAAATAAACCGGATCATCGATAGCGTTGGACATGAAGATGTTGGCAAGCGCTATGGAGTACTAAATACATATTTTTTACCACAAATAATAAGAAATAGATTGCTCCATGTGATTAAAGGAAGATTTGTTATGAAAACGGTAATCCCAGACGACTCTAACTAATAAAGAGTACCTACAATACGGTAAACAAAATCTTAATAACTGCATATTAAGTCTAGAACACTGCATTATAAGTATATACGTTCTTCATATAATTAAAATACGAACAAACATTGATTTTTTCGCAAGTTTAGTGCGTAATTACTGCAAAATTACAACTGCCAATTTAAGTTTTACTTGCAATCTATAAAATGGCATACATACTAAACAATCTAGCCACTCATTTTCTATTCATGACAGCATAAATGCATTCACTTTGAATACATTTTGTAACAATAGGCTAACGAAAGTCAACGTTGAACTTTTTAATAATGAAAACTAATGGACTGATAAAATATAATTAATGATATTTGCATAGTAAAGTTTACCTGTGAATAACCAATGTTTGTTTATTTATATAGTACTATTTATGACAAATAGAACATATTTATGTATTATTGTTATTATAGTAGTTAATTTAGTAACATTTTCGGGAGTAACATCGTACTTACACTGGTGTTTGCGCCATTAAATTTCTGACTTTAACAATGGCGGCGTTCGAGGGTGAAAACAAATCATGAACCCTTTGTAAGTTTTCTGTATATTAAAAACGTGTTTTTGTAAAAATATGAACACCCTAAATATGAAGACTAAAATATGAAGTCTTATTAGAAATTAAATATATAAAATAGGTTAATTCTTTGGTAACAAGACATAAAATAATATTTATGAGATGCGAATACGAATGCCCGAGTCCGAGACCATTACGGAATGAAGTGATAAGGTATCCTTTCTGCTAACCCTTTTAGGGACATAGCTTGATGATATTTCCTGCCACCTTTACATATGTACACAACATTCCATAGGTGTTTTAGGTACACTATAAACTCAATACGTCAGCCCTAAGGTTTTATTCACTGGTATATATAGGTTCTTCAAATTGTATAAAAATTTAGGAACCACGATAAATATTTTTAGAGAACGTTTGCCCTTTTAAAGAAAAAGTTTAGGGTTGTCGAGGGGCACGTATCTAAGCTACTAACTACTTATTGTCTGTTCTGTTAATTTTTATTTTAAATTAAGATAGTCTATTTTTTACTAAACCAGTTTTCTTCTGCAAGTTTGTTATTGTTAAAATTTCTATCATATAATTTTCTATTATCTGGGTTGATTAACCGTAAATGACGTTTCCTTGCTAATTGACGTTATTTCCGCATTACAATTAATTATAACACATTCAACACTTTGCAATATTAGTGTGTATATTTCTACACCGCGTCTTTTTTTCGTGTTTACTTTTGACCAATCCGCAGAGTCGAATATAACGTGATCGAGTTTGACCAATAAGGGAGCCGATTGCTAGTATGTGAAGTAGGGGAACAATACAGTATAGACGTTGACACAATGCACAACAAAATAGATCAAGCTCATTTAAGATACGAAAATTGTCAAAATAAAATGTATTCAAGCTAATAAAAGTATGTTTGTAATGAACAGTATATTATATTTGATGGTAAAGCACAACGATTGTAGCCAAGTGTTACATACACTCTTCAAAGTTCAAAATGTCAAAAATGGTACGGACAATGAATGCGTGTCACTAATCCTTACTAATATTATAAATCCAAATAAATTTGTTTGTCAGTTGCGTTTTGCCTAAACTAATTCATTATGAGTATACATATTTACGTTTTTAAGCATACAAGTACAGACATAGGGTACTTTTCATTCTGAAAAAACGTGAGTCGAGAGAAACCGCGAGCAAACGATAGTAGGCTAAAATTGTAAAAAATCTTTTTCAAACAAACAAATCAACGGTAGTTTCGACTTTATAAAATTAGTAGCACCGATCTTATAAATAAAGCGACATTATGTATATTCGAGAAATGTCTCTAATTTAAGTCTTAGATCAGAGTAACGTGCAGTTTTGAATTCAGCTTAAAAACACAGTCATCGCCAAGTTTTATAACTGCTCTGAATACAACTGTTTAGAACACAAATTTAGGTTTAATCCATATTAAACCATCAAGACAATTTAAGAATAAATAAATAGTAATTTGAGATTTCTTTAATGATTATTTAATTTTGTTTCGTATTCAACTCTTGACGATATCATACGCAAGTCCAAAGTTACAGCTATATTCAGAGCGGCGAAAACTGTGCATAATCTCTGAGTTACCATGCAATATCATTTCTATTACAAAACATGTGAAATATTTCCTGAAATATAGTGACATATAACACACGTTCATGCGTTAAAACACTGTCACCGCTCTTAGTTCGGGTCGGAACTCGATGGAACAATAAAATCCGTGCTCCCCGCAAGTTCACCCGCTGCAATTAAACAAATTGAATGTCGTCGCCGCGCAATTCATTAAACGGTGTGTACATTGCGAACATTATCAGACTCTGGTGAGTTGTGGTATAGGTACACACTTTTTTATCTGGTACGTGTGTTAGAGTGAGCTGCAGTGTGATTAATGTAGTATTATTAAATCTCCTACAATACTTGGAAATTGATCAAACGTTGTAATGTTTGAAAATCGTTTGTTCACAAGCTTGTACCAGGATATGGTGTATATTCAGATTAGGAAACAAAAGAAATATCCTCATTATAAAGGCTTCTGTTCGTGAATACAATAGAATCTAAGATATTAAAGATCGCTAAGAAATAAGGATTCGCTAATTACATTAGAATGAAAATATTTCCAATATAAACAAGTAAAATGATACACGTTCTTTTTCTGCACACTCTTGGTTCGCAACTTTTTTCTGCTTTTGCATATTTTATTAGTTATATCAAAAATCGTTGTAATCGTGAGAAACTATATCGTAGAGGTGGTAGAGCCACGCTGAAGCTTTTACTGGTTTCAGCATGAATGGGTCGGCTCGCCCGGAGTAATACCCACTCGCAGAAAACCGACGTGAAGTATCAGTCCTTGCATTGTTGCGTTTCGTTTGGTCAGTGAGAACGCCGGATAACCTACCTTCCCTCCCCCTTCCCCACTTCCCCTCCCCCAAACACAGGGTGGCAACGCACTTGCGACTCTTCTGGTGTTGCAAGGTGTTGATCACTTAACATAAAAATAAAAGTATGCAGTTTTTCATCAATGTTTCCTTTTGCAGTTATCACGTAAAATTATCGTCCGTAGATAGACTTTACAGATATATTTACATATATATATATATTTACATAACTATATCTATACATACATTAAAAGGCTAACGGGATGAAAACTCTACATTAAATATTTTTAAGACTAAATATTCTGGTAGGGCTTAGAATCAAAGACAGAACACATTTCCATGGTTTTTAAATTTTTTGTCTGTCTGTATGTCTGTCGTTTGTACGGGATTCACTCAAAAATGTTATTATACATCACAGCTAGTAACATAAAAAATTATAGAGGTTAGTAATTGTGTATTCAATACGCAAAGCTGCTCAATAGATTTCTATTATTCCTTTTTACTTTAACTTTGTAGACCCTTGGTCCTTATCTAAACAAAAACCACGATATCATTGATTTTAAAATTAGTAAAGTTCTAAGAAACTACTAATGTTACTAAAGTGGTAATAGGGCAAACGATGTCATATGCACATATAGGAGAGGGGAAGAAACAGATAACATTGTTTAAGCAAATATATATTATAATATATATTTTAACTACCAATTTTTTGTCCTGATACGTCTTATAAATCGATGAACGTCGGCTACACGTACGAAAAATCATGACTCATTGTCACGTTCCGCCTGAGCGCTCGGTGCAAGTGAGCGTGGAACGAGCGACAGAGAGGCGCGATAGGCCTAAGCGTGAGACTTGTAATGTATCTACCTGTATATAGAATAATTTAATTCATAAAAGTAGTTTCATAAATATAAAAATAAAAGTATGCAGTTTTTCATCAATGTTTCCTTTTGCAGTTATCACGTAAAATTATCGTCCGTAGATAGATTTTACAGACAACCATGTTTTTAGATTTTTGCTTCTTGATTTAAAATATACTATCAAGAAAAATTAAGTAGACAAAGTCACGGGTATCAGCTAGGTTTTAGAAAAATATGTAAAAAATTATCCGTAGATACATTATTTACTCATGTGTGATATTAACGGAAATTTAAATAAATACTTTAATTTAAATAAATATTTCCATGTACATCCTTAATTTTTTTTTATATGACGTAAAACAATATAAATAAATCAAACAATCAAAGACCGAAACTAGATAAAAGGATATTCGTTCACCGTAAAAAAGGAAGAAAACGATAACCTCTGCCGGATATCCGGTTACGCACTCCAATCAAAGATGGTGGGTAAATTGCACGAAGCTGAGAAAGATCAGTAAGTATAAAGGGTGACAAAATTCCAATTTTCCGTAACGTTCCGAGTGGAAACGAGGATGATTGAGTTGGTTCTCCTCTGAGGTTTCGGTTTACGTAGGGCTGTCGTAAAAAGCGAGACAAAAATAAAACGGCATGTAACATTTCTGTGAAATCATAAAATATATTTTGTTTACACGAAATGAATGATCGTTATGATGTACATTTTAATTAAGACATGGATAGGTGTTTTACGATGGTAAAGATTTATACTCGACTGCGTAAAATTTGTTCGTTCTTTAAAATATTTGACAGATGGAATGCTTACATTTTTCTTTAATTTTAATTCTTTTGTACACTGTAATTTCAAAATACGAAGTTTCAAACGGTTGTTACTTATTTATAAGTCAAATTATAAATAAAATACTACGAATTCATTACATTATTTATCTGTACTGAAAAATCAGCTTCCTTGCAAATTCGTAAACAGGTAATTCAAAGCGCTGATCAAAATTTGTAGAGTAATCTTTTATATTGAAAATTGCAATATCTGTTACGGTGTTTGCCAAATTCTTTAACAGTATTCAAGTAATTCCTCCTATAAGTAGTAATTATTCTTATACTATACAATTGTATTTCAAAACAGTAGTACAGAAATGCAATATTTATATAGACTGACCGCTAACTGCCACGGACATACCCCAATCGCTCCTCCCTTCATGTCCCTACAGCTCGTTTTCATTATCACAAACCGCTAGGAGTCTCTCTATGCTGTTTGTTCCAAGACAATTTTACGACTGGATTGGCTAAATTTACATTTACATTTGGAGTGAATGACAATTTTCAAATACTTTTTATCAAGTCTAATTGTAAAAATGTTATCTTAATGATTCATAAGCAAACGTACGTTATCTACTTTATGAACAAGGAATATGAATAATTCTATATGCTAAATGTTACATTTGCATTTTAATCAAATTATTATTCCCATTTAAATATAAAGTTGATATACATGTTGATTTAAGTTAATTGGAACTGCTATTTTGTTACTTATTGGCCACTTGTTATTCTTAGTATCTGTATATAATCGTATAACTTGGAATTCCAATATAATCATTCTAGCGACCACAACATCTTACTCTAAGATTTCTATTCGCTATAACTAAGGTTTCCTACCGTGTGTAGCAACTAGAATTGCTTTTAAGATATTGCTTTTCTTCTGCCCATCTGATCCTTCTTTATCGGAGGTTGTTACTGTCGTTATACTTTACATTATGACGCGTCTTGTGATGACTTCAATGTTTCAGTAAAATAAAGACCGCTTATTAGAATTTTCCCATAAGATTTTGTGATATTTCAGAGTTCACATTCCGTTTTATTTCCCATTCTCTTGATTTGTGTATAATAGTCATGCTATATTGCGCAAGATACCACAAATATTACATAGTATATGACCAAATAACGGAAGATTATCAATAAGAAATAAAAGCAACTAAATAATAAGTTAAGATTCCCCAAAAAAATATCTTTTCAGGCTCTTCGTTCATTTTTCTATAGTTTAGAAAGTAACTCTGTCCGTCTTTCTGTTTATTTGTTAACCTGTCACAATTAAATTGAATCAAATAAATCGTAATATAAAGTAGCATAAAAGTAGCTCCAAACCTATAATAGGATATTATAATAGGATATTGACTACATTTCACGTTTTCATGTTATATAAATAAACAGGCCTA
>MU160414.1:56964-72165 GCA_015888305.1 Antheraea pernyi | reverse complement strand
CTTCTCCTCCATATAAACTTTAACTATGCCAAATTTCACGTTCATCCGTTCGCCCAATTCCGTTAAAAAGGGATACAAAGTTTAGGCTTCACGTATTAATATATATGTTAATCGTTCTTATTTATGTCAAGAATTGATATATCCAATATTGTGGCGTTTGACTTAATGTTCCCATGGCGTTGTAGTCTCGTCTCTCGGGTGTGTCGTAGCTGTGCCGGACGGAGTCAATAACATATTATGTTAAAAAAAATATATAACTATGGTTAAATCTCTGAAATACATTTATTTCATGAAATTTTAAAGTTATATTAATTTAAAAAATTGCTTTTTATTTGTACCCTCGCAACATCATCTGAAACAATAACTATATTATAATAATCAATTTAGATGTTTTTGGCGGGATTTTAGTCTGTCATATCGTGGATCTTATATTTTATTCATAATCTCCTGTTACTTGACTCTATATTGTGTAAAATTGGTGGTGTTTTTATGTAATATAGTTTGTGTATCGTGCAATAGCGAAGTGAATGGAAAATAATACCACGGAGCACGAATTCTGAGATGCCACAAAAATTCCCTCGAAAGTCGTAACAAAGGACCCACCATATTGTTGGAACATTAACAATGACATTGAAATGATCGCACGACACAAACTTATAATATGTGATGTTGCTGAAGGTTATTTAAATACAATAAGGTGTTTATCGAGGACTTGCTTTTTTTCCTTAAAAATATCAGTGTTTCATGTAAATATTTCATTTGATTTGTGTTCATGTCTTTCATATACAACTATAATGATTGTCATTCCACTATCTTGATACATTAAATAGAAGTAAATAAATTACTCTTTAAGATTTGCTGGTTTCATTTATTATCTATTCACTAAATAAATATATCACTGAAATATAAAAAACTTAAATTGACATAACTGACATTAACTTAAATACCCAAGACGCAGTCTTATAAAAGTAGCGCTCAAAACCGGCCGCAAAAACTCCAATATACATTTACTCGCGAGTCGTTTTTAGCCGCTCGTGAGTATAGTTTTAAGTTCGGTCTTGCGCATAGTACAGTCAAGAGGTTAATACAAAAGGAATTCAGAATATACGAATTTAACAATTACGTTTTTATTAATCTTTAACTTGTCTCGATATTATACGTACAGCATATCAGGTTTTATAGGTGGTTATAGTTATGCGATAAATATTTGATTTTGCAAATTCAACCTTAATGAATTAATGTTGTTTTTATAAGAACGCAAGCGACACGAGTCTATAGATGACTGCATAATCCAATATACCGTCTTAGGTTTTTGTATACCAATGGTATAAAGTAAGTAATTCACCTATTAAGTTTAATTCTAATTCATATGTGTTTTGTTTAAGCTGGTCAAAACTACCTTAACTTTGTGTGATCAAAACCATAGATAGTAGTAATAATATTCGTCCAATATGACAGGCGAAGGAATTAATCCATACTGCCAATTCTGAAGTTGTCTGAAAAAGTTATCATCATTTTCTTACCATTATTCCACCAAGGTAAAGTTAGCACAAAATATTCTCCTTGTCTTTTTTTATATAATAGGAGGCAAACGAACAGGCAGTTCACCTGATGTTAAGTAATCACCGCCATCCATAGACACTAGCAACACCAGGGGAGTCGCAAGTGCGTTGCCAGCCTGTGTTTGAGGGGAAGCGAGGAGGGAGTGAAGAGGAGGTGGGCCTCCGGTGCTCTCACTGACCGAACGAAACGCACCAATGCGAGCACTGTTACTTCACGTCAGTTTTCTATGAGAGGTAGTACCCCGGACGAGCCGACCCATTCAAGCTGAAACCGATAATAGCTTCAGCGTGGCTCTACCACCTACATTATGTTTTTTGTCTTTTTTCTTCTCCCTACTGTCATCCTAGTATTTAAATACATCATTCATCATGCAATGCATACCTACTACATCTTCTTCGGTCTCCCTATAGAGGAAGGTACAGACCCATATCTATTCATCTTTACAATTAAGACTCTTCTAGGCATACTTGGTAGGTGGTAGATCTACGCTGGAGCAATTACTGGAGCATTATCAGCATGAATGTCGGTTCGCTCGAGGTAGTACCACCCTCTCACAGAAAATCGACGTGAAGTAACAGTGTTTACATAGTTGCGTTTCGTTTCGTGCCATTTAAAAAAAAGTGTGTGTGTACTTATGTACACGCGTTAGAAGTTATATTTCTTTGGCGTAACAAAATAAAAATCTTTTCAAACATTTTATCTTTCGCCTTATTCTGTTTGTAGAAAAAACGACACTAACAATAGAAAATTTGACTATAGCTAACTTCAGGGTGTCGGTTTTTCGTGACGGTGCGCGCGCATCGTAAAAATTTACTCTCATCTTTTTTCCCTAACACGCCAAAAGAAGTATTATAACTTCAAAATATAAATTAATAGGTTTTGTTTTTTTTTTGCTTGCAATTCTGATTAATAATTTAGACATTAAGATTAACTAGTGGGCGCCCAGTGGTCGATATTCGACCATAGTTCATTGATTTTTTTAAGTTAGAATTTTATTAGGGTTAATATCATTGTTGAATGTAGAATGAAAAAGAGTTATTGGAATGTAAGAGTACAATAATACATACAGTCGAGCATAGCAACCTCCTTAACAGCCTTTTTTGAAGCCCTTTATTGACAGATGTCAAAATGACTTTTTTATTTACATGTGTGTATATGTTGTGTAAAATTGAAGCAGTAGTGTGAGTAATGCATATTTTAATTAATTTAATGTACTTCTAATGCATTTTATCTAAAATAAATAGCTTTCTGCACTTCTCCTCCATATAAATTTTAACTATGCCAAGTTTCACGTTCATCCGTTCGCCCAATTCCGTTAAATAGGGATACAAAGATTAGGCTTCACGTATTAATATATAGATATCCCAGTACAAAAATTAAAGATTGATTTATAAATATTCCATGTCGGAATACGTAGTGCGTATTATGTGTACAATAAATGGAACATCCAATACAGATGATCCAACATTTCAATAATGTAATTAAAATGATTCATACGAACGGTTTTAAATAAAATATTGCCATTGTTGAATTAAAAGCTTTTATTACTGAATAGTCGTGTTTGTTCAATGAAATAAATGCTTACAATGTGTACACTGTATTTTAATTTCATATTGTATTATTTCAATTTTAAATAATTATGGCAGACGATCTTGTTTGCAAGTTCGGCGCAATTTCAATTTCCAAAGAATGTACTATCAGCGATTATTGATATAAATAAGGTTATAATTACAATGGCAGTGCCTGCAGCCCCACTCATATGAATTCTTTTTGTTGAAATGAATTAATTATAACACTGGGCTTAATACCGGTCCCCAATCTTCGGTTATATTAAAACGACATACATATTTTAATTATTGACGTATGCATGATAAATTATTCTGTACCATAACTGTTTTGTCCAAATGTATAAGATTATTGCTCAGTTTGCGTAGTCCTTTTAATAGTTCTGGAATTACTTAAATTCTTTAATAAACTATCACTATTTATAAATCTTTGTGAACGATAAGACTATATACATACATACATTTACTTATGTACATTTACATTTATCTATTGGAACCAAAAAAATTTTACAATATAAAAAAGGACCGATATCAGCGAATGCATCGTTGTCCTGTGTCGCAGCCAATGTCGCCCACCTCCAGAGTAACATATTTCTTTTCTCAAATAAAATATGGTGTATATATATTGCTATATGTGAAGGTCATATGCAAAAGACAGAAAAAAAATGTGAGTGTGGTGTTTGTGCGTGTGCGTGTACATATGTGTGTGCGTGCTCGCGTTCGTGTTTATGTGTATGTAGTGTGTTTAATATTCATATTTGACAGGATAATACAGGGGCCAATATTTCCTAGATACTAAGCAAGTCAGTGAATAATACTATCATGAGAAAATGCCCGCTAACTTGTGATAATTTTTTCAGTCTCCTCGTAATTTAGGAAGCCATATTAAGGAGCCAATTTCTTGCACGCTTTTTGCATTCACTGTAAGTGAGAGGAAAAATGTTAAGTTGTTTGTTAAACTTGTTGTACAGAACTGTACTCTGAAAATAAAATTGTTTTCAAGTTACAGCGAGAGTGGAGAAAACTTCAACGCATACTGTGTATGCATATATGCGTTTATATGTATTGATCTTCGTCTTGATATTCGTCAACAAATAGACTTAAAAATTGTAACAAAATGTACCGGTACCGATATTCTGTTAACTTAATTTACTTCTAACCATATAACTTCCTTATAGTGTAACAAAACCGGTATAAATAATGCGTCTGTGACTTTAAAATGGGAAGCAAGACACAAGATCCATTCATGGCTTCAAATTTTAAGTTATAAACACACTGAAGAACCGGTATAAATAATGCGTCTGTGACTTTAAAATAGGAAGCAAGACACAAGATCTATTCATGGCTTCAAACTTTAAGTTATAAACACACTGAAAAGCTTTTAAAAGTGCACAAGACAGGCCTCGAGCCTAGTGTGGAGTTCAATGTATAATATAGTACATAATTAGAAAGAAACATTGTTATATTATCAATATATGTATATATGTAAAATATAATCATGTATATTGTGTCAATGGTTCCGGAGTTATAAGCACACTTAAGAGCAGTTCACTAAACTATAAGATATCGTATATGATAAGCAATGATGACTTAGTTGATAGCGTGTTCGGACACCGCGTCGATCCATCTGGGTTCATATCCAAGCAACTGAGTTCGAACTTACGGTGAAGTGAAACGTCATGGTGAAACTACCCTCGAGTTCGAAATCTGCCAACAAGCACCTGTTAGTGTGTTCGGGCAGCTACACTTGAGAATCAGCCCCTTCTAGGTCTACCGTGTTTACCATATTAGATCACATGGTCACTTAATATCAGGTAATAATGTGGTCAAACAAAAAAAAAGGTGTGTGTGCGATTCACACACGATAGAAGTAAAATTTCAGTAAATCGTCAAAAGAATGAGATGAATATATATAACAAGGGTTATAATTACAAAGTTTATTTGTTTAAAAATGAATGTATTATTTAGCACAACAAGATATAAAAATACTCACAAACACTTTTAAATAATAACACACCACGCTGACTTCTTACTAAAAAGCTGTAATACGCAGCCGCATACAGTGTACAGTAGTATTAGCTCACGTACTTTTCACATATACTGACACACGTTAAATGCTGAAATACAAGCAAATATTAAACAATATGCAATATACATACACACCGACATTTGCTCTCTCGCTCTGGCTCACTAATTTTTGTATTTGTTACCTTCTTACCTGTCTTTTTCCCTTGCACCCGGTTTGAAATCACAACAATTCTAAAGATGTTACACTTCAAAAAGCTATAAAGTATTAAAAACAAAAGAACAGATCAATGTCAACTTAACCGACATCGTCAGTTTTATTGGGTCACAGATTAAACCAAGTACAATAATAAACATTAAAATTAATTATCGTGTATGCCGGACATCTCATTATCATTTCTATATATTATTATGGAATATTAATACAATTAAAATAAAAGTTTTCTCTGTAAATATGTTACTGGTCACGCGATATCTATGGGTTTGGCTTTAAGCTACATTCGTTTTACATAATATGCGTCGTAAATAATATATATTGATACCATTCTATGAATATAACCTAAAAGTAATAAGGAATGTACTTCCCTGTACAAGAAGGGGTGTAAGGGGTGTCGAATAACATCATGAGACTTGAGACACCCAAGCCAACCTCACCTGCACGTGGTGCGCCCTGCTGAATAACGAACGAGGCAATGGCGAAAGCGGGGTGGTAGGGTTTTACAGCCTGACTGGGTTGCAACCACCATGCATATGGCGAAAAAGTCCGTCATAGTGACTCGCTTATGTGGGTCGCGTTTCGTGAGCAGCCTGTGCATATCCAGCTTTTCGCAGGCCGGCATGACAGCGGCGACCGGCGATGGATAGATTCTCTCTCGGTGGTCGCCATTGTTTTTGGATTGTACCTTGCTTACCATCAGGCATAGGGTAGACATTTTGTCGTGCTACAATAAAAAAAAAAGAAAAAAAGGTTATAAAGTTCCCTGTAAAAATCCGATAATACACTTGTTTCCAGGTACAACCCTAAAGAAACCGAGTTAAGTCACTGAAGTAAAGATACAATAAGTCATAACGTTGATATATAATAACAATATTAGAGACAGGTGTATGCGACAGATATTGTATTTATGGGCAGTCCAGAAGTGTCATGGTAGAGTTTTTATTAAAATGAGTCTTGTTTTCACCACCCAGAGCAATTACTTACATAGATTTTTGTACAATGTAATCATTAATCAAACACATGATGGACTGCACAAGTACAAAACAAAATATCAATAATATATGTACATCGACCGCTACACAACGCGTCGCTAGTCTGGCGCAAACACAATACATCACGAGCATATCGAGGACGTCGGTGACGCGAACACAAGTTTTTCTGCTAACAGAAACCGTTTAATTATATAGAGTTATATAGAAGTTATTATGTTATCAGCTTTATATTTTGATGATATATCTGTGATCTAGCTACAGTGATATAGCTTATACATCGAAATAAAATATAAGCTATCTATAAAAATAAAATATAGGTTATCTATAAAAATAAAATATAAGCTATCTATAAAAATAAAATATAGGCTATCTATAAAAATAAAATATAGGCTATCTATAAAAATAAAATATAGGCTGTCTATAAAAATAAAATATAGGCTATCTATAAAAATATGGTTTATATTAGCGAAAATATACCGATTAGTTTTAAGTAAGTTAGAAAAAATCCTGTCATCTGAAAGTTATTTCGGCTTGCGCTATATGAACCATTAGTTACACGAAAATAATGTAGGATGCCATAATTTATAATGATACAGACGCAGATGAAGTTGCGGTAAGCTGCTAGTAGTAAATCATGAAATTGAATACATGTAATATTAGGAACCATGAACAAAAAATCAATAATCAAGGAATCCCAACAGGAAATATAATAAAAAGTCATAACACGTAATGGTAACATGAAAACAATGAAAATAGAATTTCTGTCCAACAGATTATATAAAGCTATTGTTAAAACAGAACAAAGGTGTTCTGGGAATGAAGTCGAGTCACGTGCTGTCGTGTTGGAAAGAGCAGCGCCGGGTTCCCAGCGGACACACTGACCGGTTTCGAGACTCGCGTGAGATGGATTCCAATTGAATAATCGATTCGAGCTACAGATGCTATCTCAGATTTGACAGTATAATCATATAGTACAAAAAACATGGACGAAAGTTTTGTTGATTAACTAAATAAATGTTTAAAAATATTGAACCAGGTGTTGTAAGATTCACTTTATAATGGTCTGTCCCTTCATATAGTACTCCTACCGACTTTCTTTCTTGCGGATTTCTACCGACCAAATTCTCCCTTCATAATATATAACACATAACATAACATAACACAAGTTATGGTAAAAGTTATTGTGGTCAAGGGGTTTGTCCGGCAGAATATCTATTCGATGTCCACTGGTTCATACCCCGGTATGTACCAAAGATGTTTCCAGGATTTGTATATAATTACTAATTTAAATTGGTAACACTATCGACTGACGGTGAAGGAAAACATCGTGAGGTTACCTGAACCTGAGAAATGTTCTCAAAATACCACTGTATTTGGGTAAATATAAAGCTGGATTTCTCAGAGATTGATATCGCTAATACGTGGGCTGGCGTTGTGCGTAAGACAATACCTTCCTTCGTGGAAGAGACCTCTGACCCTGCAATTGGTCTCTTACAGAGTGATGATGAACATAACGCAATACCTGCTTGAACCCACCGAAGCCTTATGAACGTGGCCATGGACTAAGTATAAAAT
This sequence comes from Antheraea pernyi, assembly GCA_015888305.1. Taxonomy (NCBI): domain Eukaryota; kingdom Metazoa; phylum Arthropoda; class Insecta; order Lepidoptera; family Saturniidae; genus Antheraea; species Antheraea pernyi. The sequence goes on along the minus strand of MU160414.1, from coordinate 64,228 downwards.
AAAGGCAGTGCTACAAAAAGATATAATATGATTAGAACTTATTGAAAATTGCCAAAGATTTCTCATAAAATATTTTCTAACACCTTTTAGGCCCAACTCATACTGTGATGCCGTTCACGGTCCTATCACGCTCCAGCCTCGGTCCGATTAAATGTTCCTAAATAAGAAAGAATAAAAGAATTCTCACTATCGTATTGCTTTAATTCTGATCCGACATCGCGCCGGTACCGGTTCATCGAAAAGAATATCTGAGAAAACCTGAAATGCTTGTACTGAAAGTGTGAATACGCTTTTGTTTCAACTCCAGTCTTTCATGGAACGTGCAGTGAGACGTTACGTTTTTCTTCCAAAATTATGCTAGTAATAAATCATGGAATTCTGAAAAAGCTAAGAATTTATGCGTTTAATTTATAACATTTAATTGTAAATACTTACATTATATTTATGTCTGAACACTTATCTATAAGCGTTACTTTTTCGTGAAAGTATTAAAAAAATAGTTGACTATTTTGCTTTTTTTATAAGTATTTTATATAAAAACTAGCTCACCCGTGCAACTTCATATGCACCAAATAGGTTATTACAGGTTTCAATTGTATTTTTAAACGCAAATAATCTTTAAAAAATGTAAAACCCGATTGCAGCGACATCTAGCACTTCCAATTGTGAACCCAAACTATCCAGGGACTCACTCAAACATATAATCAGTTGGTATGTGAGAAATCATTTAAAATAATCCTAGAACCTGTTCGCAGCATGACCTAAAGTGTCCAATGCAGATCAAAACTAACTTACATATATTGCCGCTAAATGTCTTCCCAGTACCCCTTGTAACTTCATCATTTAAGAGACTGTAAAAATTAAACTTTATCTACATTAAATTTCCATTTTGTTTAGTTGTTTGTTTAAATGAATTTGTAAAGTATACGTGAAATATGCATTCAATCTTAATTTTGTCAAATTTATTTTACTTTAGACATATAAACCACCTTTTTCACTGAGATACTGAACTATGGATAATATACCTTTCGAACAGTGAAAGAATTATTGAAATCGGATCTTTACCTTTCTTTATAATATTAGTATCTATAAATACAACATAGTATGGTAACTGCAAACACCTCAACTGATTATTTTAATCGTAGATTTACAAACCTGAACCCAACTACTTCAAGACCAACAATATTTAGAAAACTAATTTTATCAGATATCGAAACAACACACGTACTGATAGAACTCTCATTGAACAATGCAATGTAACTATTATCTAGGTTTATGTTTTAGGAAAAAATCTTGTCACCATTGTTTAGCAAACATTTTTTATACAATAAAATAGATGTAACAACATATAAGTGACAGTTTCGTTTACACATATTTTTCATATGTGGATGATAATTACACATAGAAATGTCATGTAGCCGTAGCTCAGTTGCAACGTACTGGATATTATATGGTCCGACGGAGCCGACGGTTTGGAACCCAGTCATCATTTTTTTTTTAAGTGGCATAAGTTTCGTCAAAATCGGTTCAGTACTTTCAGAGTGATGCGTGTTCACGGAGACAGACACAAATTTTAAAAGGGTTATTTTTGGCTTCTATATCGATAACAAAGTCTACCCCGATTATAATTTTCAAAAAATATTTAATGTACAGATATGGCCTTCTTATAGTTTTATTATAGTATAGATAATATTTCATAATAAAAAAATACATACATATATTTAAATATTTTATTTCGACAATGAATCGACCGATTATGAGACTAGTAATGTAGACACAGCGAGATTTAATCGGACCGAGATTGAACGTGAACGGCATCACAGTGTGAGTCGAGCCTTAACAATCTTGACTATATCTATATGTCCAGTCAACAGAATATCTAGGTCATATAACTCACTCCATAAAACATGCGACATTTTCTCAACTAAACGAAATCATTTCAAAACAACGATAGAGACATATCAGTCTCTTCACAAGACACAGTTATATTTTTTTTTTTCAGTATTTCCTATATTTCTCTTTCTGTTTCAATCTTCTCGTTTTTGTATTATCATGTATTGTTTTTTTTTTATATGTAAAATAGTTTAATCTTTTGTTTTATTAATATTTAATTTATTGTTGGAGCATGCCGTGGTTGTCTTTAAATATGACTACATTTATAATGTGTTACAATAGTTCTACTTTTTTTTTAATATACTAATGTATTGTCATGTTGACGACCCTAAAATAAATAAATAAATGATCTTTCCGAAGAGTTTTTGGCGCAATCTTGGATAGTGGACTTTATATTATACTCGTAATCTTGTGTTATTTGTCTTTATATTTTGTAATATTGGTGGTGTTTTACGTAATATATATTGGTTATTGTGCACAAGTGAAGCGGGTGGAAACATGTATTCTGATCTCTGGTAACTCCCTGGTAAGTTCCAGCAAGAGGGGCACCAGCTTGTTAGTTTATTGAAACAATAGCAAGAAACATGCAATATCAGTACCTATTCCACAATAGCAGTAATAGTCTACAAGAAGATTGATTGCCTAAAGAAAACATTTCCGAACCGGGACAAAAATTTGTATCAATTCTCTTCAGCATTTAAGAACTCTATATGTGGTAGTTATTATATTAGGTAGGTTAACGCGAGAGGGCAGCTCCTAGCTTCCCCCCTTTCCCCGCGCTTCTCCGATCCTTTCCTTATATAGATTACTGCGTGCTCGGTACGCCCAGTCTCCGCTAGAACTCTGGTGCGTGTACGCATCGCATAGAATAACCGCTATTGTGACAAACCAAACGCAAAATCGACTCGCGAGTGAAAAGTGAAGACACTTGATGTGACCCGCCAACTGATTGGATACGGACACGAACCTGCCGAAGCCAGCGGCTGCGCTGCCAAGTAAGCGTGTATATTTATATTCCTAGCTCAATCGATTACATACTCTTGGATCCTGCAATTGAGCGTTTTTCCCGTGATACCGTTGCCCTCGCAAACCGCAGAAATACAGTCCACTTTATCTCCTTAAGAAACCCGCAAGAAATATGCGAGAGGAGCCACGATTTCCCTCCAATATGCGACAAAAATGTTTCTGAATAACAATCATGCATACTACGTACGCGTTGAAACATCACCATTAAGTATAGTTTAAGTCAGTCTTTTATAGTATCTCAGCTTTATGTACAAAAACCGATAAAAAAGAACATAATTTCAACTGCATTCTCATCTAAAAAAATATGAATATGCTAATTTTTCAAATTATTTCCCTTTCAAGTAAATACAACCGAAGAATCATGGAAACAGCTACGGTAATAATTCTCTAGTGTTAGTGGTATTTCATGAAAGGTAAAAACAAAGGTGTTCATTATGTACCTGTAATATTCAACCTGTATACGTATCAAGCAAGCAGCCGCATCAAATGGGTCGGCATTAAAACGACTTGAATCACGCGAACATTTTTGATACACGTCCAAAATACTGAAGGAAATCATTGCCTATTCGGTGAATGCTGTTTTGTTTTGTTTTAACGACTTTTTTTCTAATCTAAATTTTATTAAATTCTTCTTCATACCCATCACCACTCATAATAACTCTTGTATATGATTCACGTACATAACCTTTTTTTTGTAAGTGTAAAGTGTCTGTACTTTTTCCATTTTCGTGAAAAAATTGTTACAGGTGCCTAGGAATAAGTAATAAAATACATTTAATCATTTTTAGGAATGTCTGTCTGTCTACCTGTTTGTATGAACAAGTACTGGGTTCACAATAAACCATCAGCGAGAGAATCGTAAAGCATATCCTCGGGAGTGACTTAGTGTTTGTTGAATTAAAATCGGTCCACTCTATCAAAGGTTATTGCAGTTTTAATGACGACGCGGCTTGAGTAAGAGAGGAAAGTAGATAAGTAAATGGACGTAATACACACATCAAAAAAGTCTAAGCAACATGCGTGATATTACAAATTTTACCATTTATATTAATTAATTTCTAAGTATCTACTCAAACAAAGTGCGTAGGTAAGTAAACTTTTTTGTTATTAATGACATACTGGCTGGTTGTAAAAAAAAATTGATTATGTTTTGTTTTTTTTCATAAAATTCAAATGACTGCGAATTTGTTTGAATTTAAGTGCGTTTTAATTGCTACATTTAGTCTTGATTTTATAATTTTACCAACCATTTAAATAAAGTTAGCGACAAAATTGAATTGTTAGATATTCTTTACGTCATGAAGCGACGTCATTTGATGGCAGATGAAATGCAAAGAGCTGTAGGGATGTTGCAAGCGGGAAGTAAACAATCTCAGGTATCTCGACATTTTGGCATTCATAGAAGTGTTATTTGTCGTCAATTTTCAACACAAAGGGGCGCTGAAGACAACAATATTACATGCTAATGTTATGAATGTAGTGACATCGCTTTGATTTGAGTGTGAAACAAGAATAATAATGTATTGCCGAGAGCAACATGTTATAGTACTTACGATATATATACATACTAGCGGGCCCGGCGGGGGTTGTCCCACACTAATAATAAAAAACCTTGATAAATTATATATCTAAACCTTCCTCATGAGTCACTGTATCTACTGGTGAAAATCGTATTAAAATCCGTTCAGTAGGTTTTGAGTTTATCGCGAACAGACAAACAGACGTGGCAGAGAGCTTTCTTTTATACTATGTAATGATGATAAAGGTTATTACGCCGCGCTCTGGCTGCGGTGGTAGGGCGTGATTTGTCGCTGCCGAGCGTGGTTATGGCGATGCTTGGCAGGGACCAGGCTTGTCGAGTGATGGCCTCCTTCTGCGAGGAAGTTATATCGCAGAAGGAAGCGGCGGAGAAAGCCCGTGGGGTAGACCCTCTAAGTAGCCTTCTCTGCCACCGTAGTCGCACCTGAGGGGATGGGCTGGGGGTCCATCTCCTCATTGCACAGGTCTGGCGGACGAGGGGAGGTAGCTGGTGTGTACCCAGTCTGCCTCTCTATAGGTAGGAGCCCGCCGGTGAACTTCCACCGGGCGGACCATTGGGGCAGCTCTACAAGTTTGATTAGCATTGTACGATCCCTTGCCGCCCCAACAATCACGGTCTGCCGGTACACCGTGGGGTTTTAGTCCGTGCGAGTCGAACATAACCCACCGTCCCCGTATCCAGAAGGGATTTCCCCACGTTAATAATAAAAAAAAGGCACTACGTAATAACTGATGTATAATATTATAGAGTTTATGTTAAGAATTTTCTACTTACAAGACCAGTGCCCGGTTTCTAAGGTATTCGGATCTGAATATACACTCATCAAAAAAGTCTAAGCAACATGTACTAATTTAAATTTTAGGATGGTTCTTCACATTATAACGTTATATTTTATTTTTAAAATAATATCTTTTAGACTTTTTTGATGAGTGTATATTCAGATCCGAATACCTTAGAAACCGGGCACTGGTCTTGTAAGTAGAAAATTCTTAACATAAACTCTATAATATTATACATCAGTTATTACGTAGTGCCTTTTTTTTATTATTAACGTGGGGAAATCCCTTCTGGATACGGGGACGGTGGGTTATGTTCGACTCGCACGGACTAAAACCCCACGGTGTACCGGCAGACCGTGATTGTTGGGGCGGCAAGGGATCGTACAATGCTAATCAAACTTGTAGAGCTGCCCCAATGGTCCGCCCGGTGGAAGTTCACCGGCGGGCTCCTACCTATAGAGAGGCAGACTGGGTACACACCAGCTACCTCCCCTCGTCCGCCAGACCTGTGCAATGAGGAGATGGACCCCCAGCCCATCCCCTCAGGTGCGACTACGGTGGCAGAGAAGGCTACTTAGAGGGTCTACCCCACGGGCTTTCTCCGCCGCTTCCTTCTGCGATATAACTTCCTCGCAGAAGGAGGCCATCACTCGACAAGCCTGGTCCCTGCCAAGCATCGCCATAACCACGCTCGGCAGCGACAAATCACGCCCTACCACCGCAGCCAGAGCGCGGCGTAATAACCTTTATCATCATTACATAGTATAAAAGAAAGCTCTCTGCCACGTCTGTTTGTCTGTTCGCGATAAACTCAAAACCTACTGAACGGATTTTAATACGATTTTCACCAGTAGATACAGTGACTCATGAGGAAGGTTTAGATATATAATTTATCAAGGTTTTTTATTATTAGTGTGGGACAACACCCGCCGGGCCCGCTAGTATGTATATATATCGTAAGTACTATAACATGTTGCTCTCGGCAATACATTATTATTCTTGTTTCACACTCAAATCAAAGCGATGTCACTACATTCATAACATTAGCATGTAATATTGTTGTCTTCAGCGCCCCTTTGTGTTGAAAATTGAATTTTGGAGTTCGTTTATTCCATTGATTCACATGTAAAACTAGCTGATACCTCTCTGTGTTGTGTACTTATGTAGACGCGTTAGAAGTTATACTTCTTTGGCGTAACAAGATAACAATCTTTTCAAAAATTTTATCTTTCGCCTTTTTCTACGTTTGTATAAAAAACGACACTAACAATAGAAAAAAGGTATTTAATACATTGAAAGTATACAAAGAACAAATACAAAGAAACAAAATGTTGACTATAGCTAACTTCAAGGTGTAGGTTTGTCGTGACGGTGTGCGCACACATCGTAAAAATTTACTCTCATAATTTTTCCCTAACGCGCCAATAGAAGTATAACTTCAACAAAAAAAATCATAAGTTATCCAGTAAATTCTGCGTTAAGCGCAAATAAGGGCAGACCTCCATCATCCTATTTATTTTTAAGTTTTCAGTTATACGTGAAAGACTTTAACGCTAGTTCCTCTTTTGCTACCATATATCCTCTCGTCAATAAGCTATATGGAAAGTAGAATGTTTAAACCGGCTTACAATGCGTGGACATTTCATTTAAACCTTCCAACTAGAACTTCTTTTGAAATAAAACATAACAGGTATGATATTTTTTCTTTTCCCCTCGTATAACAGCAACATGTTATTTGTCATTAATCACTTTTGGGCGTGTTAAGGTAGATCCAAAGAGAACATTGAAATACTCGGTCGGTGAATGAATGCACCTTATGCTACCATCCATACATATATTTATTTGTACTCTTTACGATTCGATTTTGTTTCTCTTTTCTATAGAAGGTGGTAGAGCCACGATGTAGCTATTACTAGTTTCACCATGAATGGATTGGCTCGCCCGGGTTAGTACCACCCTCTCACAGAACACCGACGTGAAGTAACAGTGCTTGCATTGTTGCGTTTCGTTCGGTCAGTGAGAGCGC
>MU160414.1:36809-56938 GCA_015888305.1 Antheraea pernyi | reverse complement strand
CTTTCCTTACCCCTCCCCCATACACAGGCTGGCAACGCACTTGCGACTCCCATGGTGTTACTAGTGTCTATGGACGGTGATAATCACTTAATATCAGGTGAAACACCTGTTCGTTTGCAACCTTTTGACATAAAAAAAATGTACAATGTATTTAGATGTAAATTACAATATTAATAATTATGATACCGTCTCTGTGTATATATTGTTAGTTAAAAGTATTTAGTTCTTTTTATATACTTAATATTATATGTTTCGAATTGCGTATTTAAAAATACTTGTATAATTTTAAAAAGTCAAGGAAGTCATAAGGACTGTTTCCAGAAGTGAAAACTCATAACTATGAAATAAATGTGTTCTCGTTTTTAATTTTCATATGAATTATAGTGTTTATTGAAATTATTCATTTCATTTTCATACCTATTGGCACTTGGAGTAATAATTATATATGTCAGGGCAACGATAAAATGGCATCCATGTAGAAGTATGACGTCAACCATAGTGATGCCATGGATATAATTTAATCGATCAATCCACCAAGAATAGTTGAATAAAAAGTTATTAGATTACACAACATAAACATAAACAGAATACTGAATATAGTTACGTGGAATTATCCGTTGGTGTGACTAGCCCAACTATCTGAGCGAGTATGCCCATCATCTAGTCGTCGGTCGCCTTTTAAGGCATCAAGATACATAAACAGCCGATACTTCCAACCAATGGTTTCAAACCAGGGTAAATAATGAAGAGCCGATAACTTCAACCAATAGAGTTTTAGGTCATTAGTAGCTATATAGTCAATAGCGTGGTATCGTAGGTCAATAGTGGCTCCCCGGTTATATACATTTTTATAAAGTCTATTATATTAATCAAACGTATGATGAATGATGAATGAAAAATATCAATGTTACCTGTACACAGACCCCTGTACTACGGCGTCGCTAGTCTGACGCAAGTCGTGTAAGCGCAATACGACCGGTCATGTCATGTCATGCTTGCATGTCATGACACGAAATTATAAATTTATCTCCTGCCAAAAATACCGCTCAACACACCTAAAAAAATCCACTTCAAACGTTAACAGTTAAGTCGGGAATAAAATAAAATTTGGCTATTTTCTGACACGGAAAAAGGTTAAGAGTACTAAGGATACAAAACAATAAAGAAATAAATCAAAATATACAAAAAGAAAGTGTTAAATATGAAAATGCGGCAATAGTTTTGGTAGAATCGTGGTTAGACTACAACGAGGCACTCAGATATTTACATATATTACAGGATTATATTTCAACGCAAGTAAATTGCTTAAATATATTCAGCGCACCTAAATTACCAGACACATATAAATGTTCAGAGGAAAAACACAGGGCCTCAATTAACTTCACCGAGATAAATGTTGGTCCTAAACTGTAAAGGCAGTTGAGCCGAAGTGCTCCCCGAAGTTAGGTTAAGTATTCGTTGGAAAAAAATGTTAAAAACTATTATAGCCTTTCTTATATCCAGCTAATTTACTTATATTGTAACATTTACGCACATTCCTGTCTATAATAAAAAAGGTTACGACTTCGTTGGTATCTTAATCTTAAAAAGAGCCTTATTAATAGTTAAATAGAACTCAAGTTTGTTCATTATTACTCTTAGTCCATAATATTGCTTTCGTTATGAATTAATATAGTACACCGAGGATACCTTCCTTCAGTTTTTTTTGTCGCTTTCTTTATAATAAACATTGGACAGCGTCTTATGCTCAAAGTTATTTTTTATCTGGGGTGCAATACATTTTATTTTAATGCTTCCTTTAACTGTACTCTAAAATGTAAATGGACTGGACCTGGAGACTGTCATCCGTCTGTAATTCGCATAATGAATTGGATAAAATTATACAATAATGAAATTTCAGCATTTTTTTAGATGATCCTTTATGCAAATTAATTTTATGTTTTATAAAAGACGTGCTTCGTCGGTCTCAAAAGTATTTTATGGAATAAAGTCAGTCAACGCGTCTTGCGGTAGACGTTGACCGGTAGAAATCATCACGTAGGCAACAATTTGGTATACCAGGTGAATGTTTAAAGAGTGACACCCTTCAATCCTGTGGTAGTTCATGGTCACATTTAACATATTATAATATTAAAACAAATACTAATAAACAACAAAGAGAACCTTAGTTAAAGTTTGTTCTAAAACTTTTAAAAGTATGGGAACGATACTCGTAAAAAATCACGCCTAGATTCAATGAACAATTTTATAAGGGCGCTTTTCAATTATTACTTAACTGCTTATCGTGGGAATGCCACACGGTCGAACAATGCGAAGAGGGGCGCGGGTTGAGGTGCTGAACGCCGCTCGGAATGCGCGGCAGGGCGTGATTCAGATCCTTTATGCAAATTAATTTTATGTTTTATAAAAGACGTGCTTCGTCGGTCTCAAAAGTATTTTATGGAATAAAGTCAGTCAACGCGTCTTGCGGTAGACGTTGACCGGTAGAAATCATCACGTAGGCAACAATTTGGTATACCAGGTGAATGTTTAAAGAGTGACACCCTTCAACCCTGTGGTAGTTCATGGTCACATTTAACATATTATAATATTAAAACAAATACTAATAAACAACAAAGACAACATTAGTTAAAGTTTGTTCTAAAACTTTTAAAAGTATGGGAACGATACTCGAAAAAAATCACGCTTAGATTCAATGAACAATTTTATAAGGGCGCTTTTCAAGATTATAGGCAATTATTACTTCACTGTTTATCGTGGGAATGCCACACGATCGAACAATTGGAAGAGGGGCACGGGTTGAGGGGCTGGACGCGGCCCGGACTGCGCGGCAGGGTGTGATTCATTTACCACACCAGTTCATTTTTGCGTAAATCACATGATGTTGAGTGTATATCAGTTTTGCGTTCTCGAGATAATTAGGCACCTATTTTTTTTATTGATTTAGAACGAGATACGAGTAATGATTATCCTGTAAAAATATTGCTAGCGACTAACCGCTGTATAATTTATAATTCATTTTAGTTTTCAATTAATTATTATTTTTAGTAGAACATGAAATAAAATATTTTGATTTCATTCCTTACTTATAATTTACTCACTGTATTTACCTGATCCAAATGAATCTTTTTTGTGTGTGGCGTATATTATTTTCAAGGCTATGGTTATAGTTTTTTTATTAAGATGTATAATTATCGGATAGTTGACTAGGTGGTACTAAAGAGTTAAAAAGAGTTTTTAGAAGATAAGCCCGCTTGTATTTCTTGCCGGTTCTTCTAGATGACTGGGTTGTTTTCCGAATCGGTGCGTAGTAGTTTTGATGTTCATAAGCGTCTTATCAAGGCCTAAATTGTATAAATTTTTTTTTACTTTCAGGGTGTTATTTTATCTATATATGTTGTTTGTGTATTTTTCATATTACTTCATCATATTCATATTGTAGAATCTAAAAAGGAAATTTTCTTTGTTACAGTGTCAACTGTAGACGTGGATGCAGTTTTAGGACGAACGGCTTCCCTACCTTGTGATGTCACTCCTGACGCCAACGAAGATCGGGTCTACATGGTATTATGGTTCAGGAAAAGTGGTGGAAAACCAATATATAGGTGAAGTACTATTAATTCACTTTACAAAGTTTTTAAGTTTATTAAATAAAATCCAAAGAGCTTCTCAGTCGAAGTTAAGTGGGCATTATAATTAATAGTTATGTACAAGCAACCTCAATCAGGACAGCAGTCCTATTCAGTCTTTGACAGATTTGTAATCCTGCGGACCAAAATGGAACACACCCCGTATTAACCGTACTTTCGATGCCAATCACTTTCATTGGAATAGAGAATATCAGTGCGAGCTACTTTTCGTTAGGTATTTCGTTAAATTATTCATAATAGTTTCCACAGAGTGTATTATCAGGAAGAGTGCGTTATGTTAATCTTAAATTTCGTTTTAAAAATTTTGACATTAACGTCCGTAGTTTTTTTTTTGTTATAAAATCAGAACATTAGAGAAATGTTCATTTATGCAAACACCTAACGATGTAATTCGTTTGGAGATAACCAAATCAATTAGCCCTAGGTAAGTATGGTTTAGTATATTTTTTACCTTCTTTTTATCTGGCTGACTTATTGGGGTATTTAAACAAGACAAAACTGAAAAATCTAATCATGAAACATTTCTTATTTTATGATCTTTTTATTGTAATACAAAAGATATAAGGTATATGAGAAAAAAAAAGAGAAATACTGAAACTTGTATCGCTCATCTATCAAAAGTTGTTTGTTTCTTTACCTAAATGATTATCTTCAGACTATATTGTAAAACTCTGGGGAAATTATATTATTATGAACGAAACCTACATAACCTATATATATCATTTGATTATATCTAATAATTTCTTAACATTTTGCTATGAGCACAGCCATAATCGTATTTTTTTTTAAATATTACGTCTAGTTTTAATAAACATTTTTGTATTGCTTAAGTCATTTGAAGAATAATAATCTCTCCACTTAATCTTTTCCTTCTTTTGGGATCGTTGTACCTATCTAATGTTTTGTTTTAATAAGCATTAAGTGAAAATTAGTAATCTATGTTAATATAAAAAAAAAAAATGTATTGTAGCACGGCAAAATTACTGCACTATGCCTGATGGTAAGCATCGTTGTGCCTATCTAATGTTTTGTTTTAATAAGCATTAAGTGAAAATTAGTAATCTATGTTATTATATATATATTATTGTAGCACGGCAAAATGACTGCACTATGCCTGACGGTAAGCACAGTACAATCTAAAAACAATGGCGACCACCGAGAGAGAATCTATCCATTGTCGGTCGCCGCTGTCATGCCGTCCTGCGAAAAGCTAGATATGCATAGGCTGATCCCGAAACGCGACCGAAGCGAATCACTATGACGGGCTTTTTCGCCATATACATGGTGGTTGCGACCCAGTTTGGCTGTAAAGCCCTACCACCCCACGTGCAGGTGAGGTTGGCTTGGATGTCTCAAGTCTTCGATGTTATTCAACACCCCTTACACCCCAAAAATTGTAGTTTTGTTTGTCTATTATGCTTAATTTAACTTTAAATCTTTTAGAATGGCATCTCATTAGGAATACTGAGTAAAGATCTGTGTGTCTGTCTGTTTCTATGTCTCGATTGTCGATAAGAACGGCTAATACTGATATTTATGAAGATTTAGGTACCAGAATTGTTATTAGTACTTTTGTAAACTGTAGAAAAATGGGTTAAAACATATTTTTCTTTTATTTTTAACCTTTCTGTGATGAAATATTTATTTGCGCCTTTTCAAGCTACATATATCGACTTGAATAAAATGAAAATATGTGCGTTGTCTATATACAGTTATTTTACAATGGACTGTTAATTTTAACAAACCTTGTGCTTTTTTTCTTATTGGTTCGTTTATACTTACTTTCTAGTAGTACCGTTTTGATTTTGAGCATGAACAATAACTGTATACGGGAACTATATGTCGTTTAAAAATTGATACATTATAAAAAAAATTTTTTTTAAATATTATGTGAAAAACAAAACATTAGTAAAAATTAAAAAGCTCTTTAACTCTCAACCAATGTCAACTATTTCGATTCCACAATTATAAGAATCGTCAATAATGCTCTTAGGATTGCCGTTACAAATATTCTGAAATATTCTGAATTTATCATAGAACTTGGCACGCGGGAAACCTTTTCACAGTGGACATAGTATAAGAATTCTTAATGTTGCTCTTAGGAATCATAAAATAAAAATAATTAGTTGCGGGCATACATAAATATCATATAAGGGAAGAATTTAATGTACAAATACTGATGATTTCGTGCGGCATCGCTTGCTATAATTTAGATTTGACCTGTTTCCCGGCCACAGTAACATTTTTCTGGATAAAAGGTAGTGCATATCTGTGTTTGTACCCCTGAGAACGTAAATGCAAAATTCTATGCTAATGTGTGAAATTTTAAAAAATAAATAAAGTCATAAAGTCATTAATACTTGCATTTGCACTATTAGTTAGGGTTAACAATATTTAAAAAAAAGTCGAAGCAGTAAGTAAAAGGTAATGAATACCTAACGACAAAAGTGAGAATTCAAAACAATGAAATAAATGTGTTCTCTTTGAAATTTTAAATGACAATATTTAAATTTCAGAATTTGTTTATTGAAATTATTAACTTAATGTGGTTTTCATAGCTATCGGCACTCGGAGCAATAATTATATGCATTTTTGTAAAATCAATTAATCAATCAAACGTATGACGAGCTGCAAAATATCAATAATACATGTACCCAGGCCCCTATACTACGCGTTGCTAGTCTGACGCAAGCCACCCAAGTGCTATACAGCCGGTCATGCTTACGTAGCATGTCATGACGCGTTTATCTCCTGCCAAAAATAGCTCCGACGCGTCGTAAGAAATTTTCACTTCCAAAATCGTTCTTCAATTTTAACCTATTCATATTATAAATAACTAGCAATCACCCGCGGCTACGCACGCGTTTTTTTAAAATGTATTAAGGAAATGTAAAATTGTGAGTAGGTGTTTATATTACAGAAATGCTTTTTCAAAAACATTTGTAACTATGGCACGCACGCCATCTACTGTAACATGTAAGGCGTAGATTAGATATGTGAATATTAATAGTATATCGAATGGGATGGGGTTTATCATAAGCAACATACCTAGAACTTTAACCTACTATATACCACCCTCAGTGCTCACTAACATTATATAAGAAAGTAACGAAAATGTTATACATTATTTATACATTATCGAACAATATGTGTTAAATTATTTATTATATAGATATAACATGCCCATATTGTCGATATAATTGTGTTATTCTTATACGTTGCTATAGTCACTGATTTATGTGACCAAAATGATAATATAATTCAAATTACTTATATTTATTCTTGGAGTCCAGTACAGCGCACGTCTCACGCGCTTGTTTACAATAAACAAATTATTTTTGATCAATTTCACAAGAACGAATGCACAGGTAAAAGTTCATTACTACATAATGTAAAAGAAAGACCTCTAGTCTATCTGTTTATCTGTTCGCGATAAAGTCAAAAACTGCTGAACGGATTTCCATGCCGTTTTCACCAGTAGGTACAACGGTTCATGGGAAAGGTTTAGGTATAATTTTCACCAGTAGGTACAACGGTTCATGGGTAAGGTTTATGTATAATTTGTCAAGGTCTTCTTTTTATTATCAGGGCGGGATAACGTCTGCCGAGCTTGCTAGCTTAAAATAAAATAGCTCATTAGTTAGCTGTCAGTGAAAGTCTCGTTAAATTCAGTTCAAGCATTTCAGTAGCATTTCACTGCGGCCGAAGGCGAATAAAAAACCGAAATTACTTTTAATCAGGTCTGCTATCTACTAGTGGATATCCCATGAAAAGCGGTCCAACCATTTTGGAAATAGCAATGTGGACGAAGCCGCGGACAAATAAAATAGAATATGTCAATCGCTATAATTTCGGCTATCTGCCAGTAAAACTCACCTTAAAATAGGTCCAGCCATTTTGGAGATTATCCGGAACAAACAGACAAAACTACCAGTGAATATCCCGTGAAAATCGGTTTAACAATTTTGGAAATAGCAATGCGGACGAAGCCGCGTACAAATAAAATAGAATATATCAATCGCTAATTTCGGCTATCTGCCAGTAAAACTCACGTTAAAATAGGTCCAACCGTTATGGAGATTACCCGGAACTAACAGACAAAATATGATAATATAAAAACCGACCGAATATAAAAACATTTTTTTTTTGTTATTTGTAGCTATATTCCATTGACCAAAAAGTTATTATTTATTTATACTTACACACACTTTATTTTTATAATATGTAATAGATTGCAAATAAAAAATTGAAAATAAAACTAACGTAGAATAAACTTGTTGAATAGGAACACAAAATAATCTTTGAAAATGTTTGCGATAGAAACTTACCACGTTACCATGGCAACGTATATAATAGTAACGCTTACACGCAGCGAAAGGAAACAAACCGAAAAAAAGGCCCGATTTTGAAACATTCTTCATTGGCGCTCCACTCCTATTGGTCTTAGCGTGATGATATATAGCCTAAAGCCTTCCTCGGTAAATGAGCTATCTATCCGATCTAAAATCGCGCCAGTGGTTCCTGAGATTAAGACGTTCAACCAAACAAACAAACAAACTCTTCAGCTTTATATATTAGAAGAGATAGAACGTACACATTTTAAATAAAATAAAATGATGACCCGAAAATCATCACTGAACTTGAAACTTACTGTTTAAAATGAGACCCGAATAGCGGTGTATTCAATAAATCCATATTATTGATTACGTTTTCTTGCTATTGATAAAGAATTAAGTCCTTACATATGAAACTGGCGTTTTGTCGAACTGGCCACTTTGATCTCAAATATCTCTGGCATTTAGATAGGAAATCCAAATTTAAATTTATTTCACATTTAGGCTTGTGTATAGAATTTAGTTATTAATTTGTTTTCGCACTATTCAATATTTTTCTAGTCGCTTATTTGCGTATTTGGCGGGATCTTAGAAGGTTATGTAGTGGATTTAATATTTTATTCCTTTGCGTCTATCTTATTTCATTTGTAATATTTTTGGTGTTTTACGTAATATACTTTGGTTATCGTGTACATGTGTAGTGAATGAGAAATAATACGATGGTGTATCGATTCTGACTTGCCACAAAAACTCCCTGGAAAGTTCTAACACGGCCACCATCTTGTGAGTTCATTGAAATTATCGGAAGAAACTTATAATTACTCGACAATGGCTGTAAAAATCTACTAGAAGACTGGCTGCCTTAAATAAAGTAAATAAAAAGTCATTAAAAAAACAACAACAGCTTGATGAAACATTGTCGTTAGGAGTAGTAACAATGGAATGTAACTGCTTTCTCGATGAATATTTAATTTTTTTTTATATCATAGTAGGCCAACGAACAGATGGGTCACCTGATGTTAAGTGATCACCACCGTCCATAGACACTTGCAACATAAGGAAAGTCGCAAGTGCGTTGCCAGCCTGTGTTGGGGTGGGGTAGAGGAAGGGAAGAAGAACGCGGAAGGGGAGGGTAGGTGGGTCTCCGGCATTCTCACTGACCGAACGAAACGCAACAATGCAAGCACTGTTACTTCACGTCGGTTTTCTGCGAGAGGGTGGTACTACCCCGTTCGTGCCGACCCATTCATGCTGAAACCAGTAATAGCTTCAGCGTGGCTCTACCACCTACAAAAATTAATTATAGACTGGATTATTTAAAATTCATAATTTGTGAATACAAATTATTACAAATTGTCTCTCTTTCACATCTATTGGTACTCCAAATAATAATTGTACACTTTTTTTGTACAGTTTATTAATTAATGAAACATATGATGGGCTGAACAATCTCAGTACAAATGTTCAATATCAGATATACACAGGTTGCTATACAACGCATAGCCGTGCAAGGCAATACGCTCGGTCACACTTACTAGTATGTCATGACGCAAAATTATAAATCTATCACCTGCTAAAAATACCAATTAACGCGCCTAAAAAAGTTGTCTTCAAAAAATCACATCCCGAACTAAGTGTCTAAAATAATATATAACACGAAATTACCTTTGAGATATTTTTATTGATCTCAACATTGAATACCGTTTTATTACACCCCTCGACGATATCTCGGAAAAACTTCTTAATAAATGCGTATATAATTAACAGGATAAAGTCGCAGTTAATGAACCGTTCGCAATCTTAAACGGATGAACGGAAGCCGAGCACAAGCAATCCAATTACCGTTTCGAGCGCACCTACATCAGAATAAAATTAAGACTTACCTGTCTCTCGTTAAATACTTCTTGTACTTATTCGTGGTAAGCTTAATTTTAACATCTAGAATTCAAGTCCTATGTAAACGAACTATTAGCCTGATTAAAGTTTGTTTTTAAAGTTATACTTCTTTTGGCGCGTTAGGGAAAAATGATGAGGAGTAAATTTTTACGATGCGCGCGCACACCGTCACGAAAAACCGACACCCTGAAGTTAGCTATAGTCAACATTTTGTGTCTTTGTATTTCTTTGTATTAAAACTGTCAATGTATTAAATACCTTTTCTCTATTGTTAGTGTCGTTTTTTCTACAAACGTAGAATAAGGCGAAAGATAAAATTTTTGAAAAGATTTTTATCTTGTTACGCCAAAGAAGTATAAATTCTTTACTTTGGTTATACAATGTTTGATAATTGAGAATTATTTCGGCGTTTGTTAGTTTCAATTTTAGTATTGTTTATGTTTAATTTTGTATATCAAACACTCAAAACTCTTACCCTAATTCATATTAGAAATACGAACGTAAGTTCTGTTGTGTGTTACGTTTTCACGCTTCAACTATTCAACCGATCATCATACAATGTTGCATACAAGTTGTCAGAGTTACAGAAGAGAACATACGGTCCCTTTCATCTAGAAAGAAAGTTTTTTTTTATTGTATCAAGGCAAAATGACTGCAATGTGCCTGATAGTAAGCACAGTATAATCCAAAAACAATGGCGACCACCGAGTGACACAGTATCCATCGCCGGTCGCCGTTGTTATGCCGGCCTGCGAAAAGCAGGATATGCACAGGCTGATACCGAAACGCGACCCGCAAAAGCGAATCACTGTGACGGGCTTTTTCACCATATACATGGTGGTTGCGACCCAGTCAGGCTGTAAAACCGTACCATCCCGCTTTCGCCATTGCCTCGTTCGTTATTGTGTCGTTATCGTGTGGTATATTAAAATCTTTTTCTCGGAAATGAACTCGCGGGCTCTAGTTAGTTCCATACTAATATCCTAAAACCCTGTGAATATAGATTTTAAAAGCAATTATTCTACAAACGTGTAGGTGGAATTACTTATAGAAATGTCACTCAAACGATTTACTAGAAAATAAAATAGAATTCATGCGAAAAACCAAGTAATTGTTTAGTGAAGATTGAGTCAAAGCCAATCTCTTTGTGAAAGCAAAGGAAATACGAATCTTATATTCTTCAAAGGAAGCGATCCTTGTTTGACGTTTAAAGTACGAGTAGCTTTAAGACGAGCCTCCTGAAACATATTTAAATGAAGAAATATGTACACGATAAGAAATAAATAATAGAGTATTTCAAGTTACTTTTTGAAGTTATACTTCTTTTGTCGCGTTAGGGAAAAATGATGAAAGTAAATTTTTACGATCCGCGCGCACACCGTCACCAAAAACCCACACCCTGAAGTTATTACGATGCGCGCGCACACCGTCACGAAAAAACCGCCACCCTGAAGTTATTACGATGCGCGCGCACACCGTCACGAAAAAACCGCCACCCTGAAGTTATTACGATGCGCGCGCACACCGTCACGAAAAAACCGCCACCCTGAAGTTATTACGATGCGCGCGCACACCGTCACGAAAAAACCGCCACCCTGAAGTTATTACGATGCGCGCGCACACCGTCACGAAAAAACCGCCACCCTGAAGTTATTACGATGCGCGCGCACACCGTCACGAAAAAACCGCCACCCTGAAGTTATTACGATGCGCGCGCACACCGTCACGAAAAACCGCCACCCTGACGTTAGCTATAGTCAACATTTTGTTTTTGTATTTGTTGTTTGTATTCCTTTGTATTAAAACTTTCAATGTATTAAATAACTTTTTTTCTATTGTTAGTGTCGTTTTCTCCACAAACGTAGAATAAGGCGAAAGATAAAATTTTTGAAAAGTTTTTTATCTTGTTACGCCAATCAAGTATAACTTCTAACGTGTGTACATAAGTACACACACACTTTTTTTAATATATGTATTTATTCCACCCAAATAGTTGTTTATACATATAATAAGAATGTAAGTCTAACGTGTACGTACTTTTTCTATTTTCGTAAAAGAAATTATTGCACGTGTCTAGGAATAAGTAATAGGATACATTTCAATCATTTTTAGAAATGTCTGTCTCTCTGTCTGTATAACAGATTACCAGTGGGTTGTAACATAATAATAACAGAAAAATAACTCTAAGCTAAATAACTGTACTAAAACAAATCGTAACTCTAATTAACATCTCAAGGAAATACAGTAGTAATTTGGTATCTTATAGATAACTTTATTAATCACTGTTTTTTATATTAGCTTCCACGCAGATGAATTCGCGGGCACAGCTAGTATGAAATAAAAATAATAGACAAAGAAACGCTTAGAAATCAAGTAGAGAATGAGAATTCATTGCTATAGAATAAATGTAACATAAGGTTGGGCAAGTTAACTTTATGTTATATAGCTGTGTCCGCGACTTCACCCGCGTCGGACATTATGTAAAAACAGTGATCAATAAAATCCTCTGAATGTATTAAGTCCATTTACTTATTTATTTTTCTCTCGTACTGACGCCACGTCGTCATTAAAATTACAATAACTTTTGATAGAGGGAACCGATTTTAATGAAACAAAGACTAAGTTATTCTCGGAGATGTGCTTTATATCTTTCTTTGTATGGTTTTATTGTGAATCTAGTACTTCAGCAGTGATGCGTGTTCATACAGACAGACAGACATTTCTAAAAATGATTGAAACGTATTTTATCGCTTATTCCTAGACACCTGCATCAATTTTTTTTATTGTTCACGAAAATCGAAAAAGTACAGACACGTTAAATTTACAGTCTTATTATATATATAGACTAGCGGGCCCGGCAGACATTGTCTCACCCTAATTATAAAAAAATCCTCGACAAATTAAATACTAGAACGTTCCCCATGAATCACTTTATCTAATGGTGAAAACCGCATGAAAATCCGTTCAGTAGTTTTTGAGCTCATCGCGAACAGACAGACAGACGTGGTAGGGGACTTTGTTTTATACTATTTAATGTAATGATAACGATAGTAGCAGTTACCCACGACTTCGATGGCGAGGAATCCATGAAATTTTTGACGTGAACACTTCTTTAGCCGCGTTGACCAATTTTTGGTAGGAGAAAAACTTATGGATTCGCGTCAGCGACGTGCTCGTAATATTTTATGCTTGCGTCAGTCTGACTAGTCAGTGATGCGTGGTATAGCGACCTGTGTACATGTAATATTTATACTGTGTATTGAGCTTCTGCAGCCCATCATATGTTAGATTAAATTATGTACTGTACAAAAATGTATATAACTATTCCTCGGAGTGTCAATAGATGTGAACACCAGACTAATGTTATCAATTTTATTTAATAATTATGAAATTTAAATAATTCAAACTGCAATTGATTTCAAAATTCAAAAAAGAGTACAGGTATTCCATTGTTTTGAGTTTTTTTTTCGAACTGACTACGCTATTGACCTACCAAGGTCTTAAGAGCTTAACCAGACTACTAAGGCGAGCGCTTAAGGCACTGATTTTATTTGACAACTTTTTTTTTTTTTTCCCTCTTACCTTCCGCTTTGGTTGGAGCGACACGAGATCTCATTTGACTTCATCGTGTTGCCCCAAGCGGATGGCCCAGCGTCTAACAAGCGCCGCCAGGCCTCCTTCATGGAAGGAGACGGCTATGTGATTACCGGCCGTCTCCTCCATCCGCCGGAGCCTGTGCAAGGGGAAGATGGGTCCTCCCGACCGGTCCATCTTCCCTAGGCCCGACTACGATAGCGGGAGGAGGCGATCGAACTGCCGCCTCCTCTTGCCGGTCCTCCGTTGGCGGAGACGACCGCTCAGAGGGTCCTCCTCGCGGACCCTCTCCGCCGCCTCCTTCTGCGAGACGACTTCCTCGCAGAAGGAGGCCACAATATTCCATACATTCTCACTGCCGAGCATGGCCGCAACCACGCTCGGCAGCGACAGATCCCGTCCTACCGCCGCAGCCAGAGTGCGACGTTGCTCCTCCCACGCTGCACACTCAGAAAGAGTGTTTTTTATTTATATTTAAAGATATAGCTGGAATAATCCAAATATACTGCAATAACACAAAATATCAATCGTTTACTTAAGGTTATTATCTGTTTACTGAAACGCACCGTTACCTGGTATTACAATTATAAATATTCCAAAGGCGATAACGGAGCAGCCAGCACGGACGCTTTGTGGAGATAATGCTCCTATAAAAAGCGCACTTAAATGTTAGATTTGCCTTAAAACAGCGGGCGTGTAATCAAATTATCTCAATAAAACCTTTTAAGCAAAACAATATTAAAATAAAAAGTTTCCGCATATTTGTTTCGAATTCTATGATTTCTTTTTAGATACAGTGAACGATTATATATTTTTTATAAAGAGAGTTCTGTGAAAATTTACACTTAAACAGAAACTCAATTCATAAATACATTTTGTAATGGTGATAATTAAGAAAGTTGACCTAAAAAGAAACGATTTATTTTAAAAACAAAAAAACAAGCAGAAGTAGTTTAAGAGCAAGTCATAACAGATAAGATCAACACAGACCCGGAATTACTAATGATCCAATATGTTTTTGCAAACATGTTCTTTCTAGATGATTCTTTGTAAATCTTTTATCAATTAGAGTGTGTATAAGTATAATAATGGATCAATATCTAAAATCGATAAGCTCGAAAATTGACCAATTATTATGGAAGTTAACATACTCAATTGCCCGTTGACGAATAAAGAACTCGGCTTTTAATACCGCTGCAGCGCATGAACTTCTGTACCGTTCGACCAATAATCCTGCCAATTGATATAGGATAATTTAAATATAAACAGAGTATTAACATAACATCCATTTCGCTATAACTCAACTATGTATATCAATAAATTTATATCATATGTGGCAAACGAAGAGTTGGGTCACCTGATGTTAAGTGATCACCACCGTCGATGGACACTAACAATACCAGAGGTGTCGCAAGTGCGTTGCCACCCTTTGGGGAGAAGGGTTAGGTGAGTGAGAGGGAGAGGAGAGAGGAGAGGGGAGGGGAGGTGGGCCTCCGGCGCTCTCACTGACCGAACGAAACGCAACAATGCAAGCACTGTTACTGCACGTCGGTTTTCTATGAAGGGTGGTACTACCCCGGACGAGCCGACCCATTCATGATAAAAGCAGTAATAGTTTCAGCGTGGCTCTACCACCATTCAATATTTGATAGAAGAAGGCGTTACTTTGTGGAAATACATAATTAAATTGTGTGAACAGTAACATATGGTATCATGCTATTTCAGGCGGAAGTGCAAAGTAACGACCACTATAATATTTAATAAATAATAATAAATGCATGCGAAGCCTCTGGCAAAGATAGTATCTTGTATACCGTATCATCAATATATGAGGCATATAAAATCAAAAACAGCTAAGTGCATAGAGACCAAATTTTCAGGAAACGAAAAAAATGTTTATCTATTCTCAGAGTTGGAGTTTTACTTATATTCAAAGTTTCAATTTTAGGGAGTGGCATAGGCTATTGATTTTGCCTGCCTATGGCCATCAGCTCTAAAAGAGAAGTTCAAGAAATAAATAAAAAATGCGATAATTCCTTAACTGTATTTTATTCTTGCTTTACTTCTTATTTGATGACTTGGTTGTATTAAATGTATTTGATCCCAAAATCAATTTTAAAACGTACATTAAAAGGCTTTAGCTGTATTTAATTTTTTGTAGGAATTAAATGGTGATTTGCAACCAATAAGACTAGATGGCTCCATACTCAGTTCATTTTTAGAACTTGTGGCACTTAGCTGTCTTTGATTCTATATGCCTCATATTCTATTATGTTATATACCAAGCTACATGCTCGGCCTTGCACAGATGTACTAACGAAGCCAAACACTTCTGTTTACAATAAGAGCAGCTAACAAAATAGAATGTCAATTGAACAAGTCAACTTTAATCTGTCAATATTCAATTGAATATTTCCTATATTTTGTCTCACACACACACTTTTTATATGGATTTTTTTAACGCCTATTTTTCACTTTTCCCTATAAGTTTTAAAATATTTTCTTTAATACAAATTTTCTCCTGAAAAATAGGTATACACATAACAGCTAAAAGAATTACCCAAATAGGTGCAGCCGTTCTAAAGTAATAAACTTACATACATTGCGCATTTTATTTATATTTATAAAGATCTATATCGTCTTAGAAAAAGGATTGTTGGAAACTATTTTTAAGGAGAACGTAAAAGAATAAAAGTGACTAAATACACAATAGTACATAAGTATTATGTAAAGGATTTTTTTTTATTTTAGTCTTTAATGAGTAAAAATAAGGCTGTAATTATTATTTTTTACATAGTAGGCGGCAAACGAACATGTGGGTCACCTGATGTTAAGTGATCACCACCGTGCGTTGCCAAGCTATCTTGGGGGAAAGGGGGAGTAAGGGAAGGGGTAGGGGATGGGAGGGGAGCTGAGGTGGTCTTTAAATACTATCTTTATGTAACGTAAATAATGTAAATATTAACGTTCTATAGATATGAAAATTGAAAGATTGTGTAGACTCTCCGGAAATTGGAAAACTTTAACGGTCGAACGAACTTTTATTTGAAGTTCTGATGATTTCATAATTAAAGTCAATCGTTGATGTGATTTCCATTTTGGTTTTCGTCTATACATTCAATAAAGAGGCTATGTTTTCAATCACATCAGAACTTTAGATTCAGACATGCGGAATTAATTTTGTTGTTTTGTTTTTGTTTAGTTTCGACGTTCGAGGCCGTTCTTTCAATAAAGCTCTGCAGTGGTCCGATCCTGGTGCTTTCGGACCAAGAGCATACTTCGCTACAGTGGCACACCCAGCGGCGTTAACGTTAAATTCTGTACAACTGGACGACGAAGGTGTCTACAGATGCCGTGTTGACTTTAAAAATTCACCAACTAGAAATTTTCAAATACGACTCACAGTGATAGGTAAGTATCATATACACTGTTAACGTTGTTGTTTGTGTACACAACTAAATACTTTACGGATTATAGATACGGATGGATATTTGGCAGTAAATTATAATACATAACTGTACTCAGGTCTTCTTTTTACTTTTTTTTGGGCACGCTAATTTTTGAAAGATGTACGTCCATCATTTTTCATGTTATTTGGGATACTTGTAGCATATAATAGTAAGATACTGTGGCAAAATTTTCACAAAGAACACCAACGAAAATCACGCGATATTCATAGTTTTATGTTGCTTCCCACACATAGAAAACAATTTCATTCAAATTACTCTTAAACTATGAGCCCAATCTAAAAAGAGCATTTATGTATTTCTATTGCTTTTCATTAGCGAAATCGTATAGCGTTTAATTTTTTGTCAATGTCCGATCTCTATTACAGAGACAAACCACTAAGCGAAGCGGTAACTGTTCAGGAAAGATATATTACATTTTGTATTTGGGCGGAACTTTGACCTATTAAAAAAAATCCTAATTTTTTTGGAAAGGTTACCAAGATTTTTTTTTTCTATTTTTTCAAACTCTTTCATTGTTTATGGTAATTTTTCGATATTTTCAAAATTCCCTTTAAGGGCACTGCGTGCCTCCGCGTGCCAAAAAAGCCTGACTGTACTAATTCCGAGTCCATATACTCATTACGGATGTATAATATCTTATACATTTTCTATGAAGCTATGGTTCAAGAATTCACATTGCCCTTTTTGTGTCCCTAAGGGGTGCATTACGTTGTGCATCTTTAAAATTTTCATTCGTTATTGATTTTGATTCTGTGCTGTAGGCTTCGTACTAGTAAGTTAATGCATTGCACCTGATGGAAAGTATAGTAAATACTCAGCAAGCACTGATTGAACAGAATTCTTTGGCAATGGCCGTTGTTATTAGTCTGTTTTGATCTATTCCAGCTTGATTTGAATATTATAACAAAAATAGAATAAT
Organism: Antheraea pernyi; assembly: GCA_015888305.1. Classification (NCBI taxonomy): domain Eukaryota; kingdom Metazoa; phylum Arthropoda; class Insecta; order Lepidoptera; family Saturniidae; genus Antheraea; species Antheraea pernyi. The sequence continues at coordinate 39,075 of MU160414.1, read as the reverse complement.
AGATCTAAAGCTTGGAATTACGGAATAATATTTAGAAGATTTTTTTTATAATAATTTAGAATATTTTTCAATGGCAATGGTTTGTCTTTTTCCTTAGCATCTACGACATTACATCTTGTACAATACATATTGAAAAATATTCTAAATTATTATAAAAAAAATCTTCTAAATATTATTCCGTAATTCTGATTTGTTTTCACGCTTATGAGGTGATGAATTGTATTATATGTAACCAGCGGACCCGGCGAACACTGTCCCGCTCTGATTATAAAGAAATTCTGGACAAATTATACACCAAAACGTTCCCCATGAATTTTTTAATCCACTAGTGAAAAAGATAAAGATCCGTTCAGTAATTTTTGAGTTTATCGCGAACAGACAGACAGACAGACGCGGTAGGGGACTTTGTTTCATACATTGTAATGATAATGAATATTAAGGTACAAAGTTTAAAAGAAACCTTTTTTTATCAAAAAATATTTTCCGGTTTACTAAAAATAAAGATAACTACGATTTTTGGTGACATTTTTTTTGTAATAGGCAACATAATGTTCATATCGGAGTTAAGAAAAAGATATTCGTCTAAATTGTCATAATCTGGTATACAAAAATGTACTAATCATTATTATTATTATATAGTATAATCATTACATAGTATAAAACAAAGTCCCATAGCGCATCTGTCTGTCTGTCTGTTCGCGATAAACTCAAAAACTACTGATCGGATCTCCATTCGGTTTTCGCCAGTGGATAAAGTGATTCATAAGGAACGTTTTAGTCCTTAACGTAGTAGTTAGGTAGACAACGTCTGCCAGGCCCGCTAGTACAAAAATAAAAAACGATATATACGAATAACTGTACTATGCGTTTCAATTAAAGAAGATAACTGTCGAACCGATATCTTGTTTCGTATTTCGCATGTACGTTCAGTAAGAAATGAACGCTTGTACAAACACTAACGTATGCAAATTATGTTGTGTGTCACGTGACCGCCTATAACTTTATAAAATACGAAGGCTTTTATATTCTTATGAAAACTCTATTGTTATTCAGTAGACTGGCTAGCGGTGAAGTATAATTGACACGAAATGGCTGCCGCTGTGGCTCGCGTCTTAATCTAAAGTAAATTGAATCTAAATCTAAATGTTAAAAGCTATGATGGTTCAGTGTTTCTTGTATTCAGATAGCGTTGGATGTAGATTCGAACCTTGACGAATGAACTGGAACTTTCGGTGAAGAAAATATCCTGATGAAAGCATAGCACGGCGATAGTCTTGTCAAATCCGTCTCGGTCAGCTACCACCCTCAAATTGAAAATCTGTCGCCAAGCAACTGCAAGTGTTTTCCGGCAGTTACACTTGATATACTGTCCCTTTCTAGGTTTTGCGCGTTTACCATTTTAGACTACATCGCCATTTAAAACCATATGAGACTGTAATGAAACGCGAAATAATAATGAGGTGGTAGAGCCACGCTGTAGCTATTACTAGTTTCAGAATGAATAAGGCTCGCCCGGGGTAGTACCACCCTCTCACAGAACACCGACGTGAAGTAACAGTGCTTGCATTGTTGCGTTTCGTTCGGTCAGTGAGAGTGCCGGAGATCTATCTCCCTTCCCTCCCCTCTCCTACCCTTTCCTCTACCCCTCCCTCCTTTTCTCCCAAACACAGGCTGGCAACGCACTTGCGACTCCCCTGGTGTTGCTAGTGTGTATGGACGGAGCTGATCACTTAACATCAGGTGACCCAACTGTTCGTTTACCTCCTTTTGACATAAAAAATAAGTACTCTGGTGAAGCTGTAAAGACCTTACCAGATCAATAGTTAGTTCGAGAAAATAAAAAAAAGCGTATAATACCTTTAAAGTATTTTTAAAAAAGCAATTTACACAAGTTAAAGTCGCGATTATCTTCTCATTTGAAACGCAAAAGTACATAAGATAATTGACGATAAAATGTAAACTTTATAAAGGCGGCAAAAGGAATCAATTTAGTCATTTATGAATGAATCCACGGCATCGCGGTCGGCGACTGATGACATCACGAAGACATTTTAATTATGAACTGTCGCCAGAGTCCGCCAGGTTGCTCAACTGTCGTGCTGATAAAAACGAAAGCCCTGCTCCGCCGGCGATGACACAGATAAAATCTGTAGGTGACAGGTTAAATTTAAAAGGAAATTAGATTCAAATAGACTAAAACGGCTGAGATTTATCAGGGTTTATGATTTATTTTTTTATATGAAATAATTTAGTTGAGTTGAATCAA
>MU160414.1:19646-32013 GCA_015888305.1 Antheraea pernyi | reverse complement strand
GCTGGATTCATATATCGATAAAAGAAGCACTTCAATTTGTTGTATTTATATATATTTAATTGATACAAGACACACGTTTGTACTCGCTAAACGGTAAGCCGTGAAGAAGGAAAATATTGCCAACATAATATTTTAATTTTACACAATTTTATGTTGGGTTGCCAACATGCTGCGGCCTCACAAATAATATATAGACTATTTATGTATATACTAATTAAATTAAGTTACAAACATGTTGACATTACGAGTAAATAATAGGACTTTATGTTCTAAATAAGTAATCGTATCTTTATTTTACAATCTGATCATTAAAACTTAAGTTATTCTAAATGTCTATCTGATTTCAATGTATGTCATATGTAGAGTGCAATTGGATTAGATTTTTGTTAGTGTTATTAATAACTTACATGTTCATAAATACAAGCAGGCTATAGCATAGCACGGCGATAGTCTTGTCAAATCCATCTCGGTCAGCTACCACCCTCAAATTAAAAATCTGTTGTCAAGCACCTGCAAGTATTTTCCGGCAGTTGCACTTGACATACAGACCCTCTCCAGGTATGCGCGTTTACCATTTTAGGCTACATCGCCATTTAAAACCATATGAGACTGTAATGAAACGCGAAATAATAAAATGGTGGTAGAGCCACGCTGTAGCTATTACTAGTTTCAGCATGAATAGGTCGGCTCGCCCGGAGTAGTACCACCCTCTCAAAGAACACCGACGTGAAGTAACAGTGCTTGCATTGTTGCGTTTCGTTCGGTCAGTGAGAGAGCCGAAGGTCCACCTCCTTTCCCAATTTCCCTTCCCCTTTCTCCTTTTCTAACTTCCCCCATATACAGGCTGGCGACTCCCCTGGTGTTGCTAGTGTCTATGGACGGTGGTGATCACTTAACATCAGGTGACCCACCTGTTTCGTTTACCTCCTTTTGACATAAAAAATAAGTACTCTGGTGAAGCTGTAAAGACCTTACCAGATCAATAGTTAGTTCGAGAAAATAAAAAAAAGCGTATAATACCTTTAAAGTATTTTTAAAAAAGCAATTTACACAAGTTAAAGTCGCGATTATCTTCTCATTTGAAACGCAAAAGTACATAAGATAATTGACGATAAAATGTAAACTTTATAAAGGCGGCAAAAGGAATCAATTTAGTCATTTATGAATGAATCCACGGCATCGCGGTCGGCGACTGATGACATCACGAAGACATTTTAATTATGAACTGTCGCCAGAGTCCGCCAGGTTGCTCAACTGTCGTGCTGATAAAAACGAAAGCCCTGCTCCGCCGGCGATGACACAGATAAAATCTGTAGGTGACAGGTTAAATTTAAAAGGAAATTAGATTCAAATAGACTAAAACGGCTGAGATTTATCAGGGTTTATGATTTATTTTTTTATATGAAATAATTTAGTTGAGTTGAATCAAACAATGGTGGACTCTTTGACTATAATACATAATGCCTGAGTACGCTTTTCGTTAACTCCAAACTTGTATTTGAAGGTTAATATAAACAGAATAAAAAATATCATTATTATTATTACACAGTATAAAGCAAAGTCCCCTACCGCGCTGTCTGTCTGTCTGTTCGCGATAAACTCAAAAACTACTGAACGGATTTTCATACGGTTTCCACTAGTGGATAAAGTGATTAATGGAGAAGGTTTTGGTATATAATTTGTCACTGATTTTTTTATAATCAGGGCGGGACAACGTCTGCCAGGCCCGCTAGTATAAGATATAATTACAATATTATACTTATTTTTTGTTAAAAAATGTTTACCACAACTATGTATATTACAGGCTTAGATTTTTCTAGGTCTTGTGGACTATGGTTTCTGTATTATTCTACGTCTATTTTCACATTAAAACCTTATTTATTAAGCTCGTTAATCCGTAATTGTTATACCTGAGTGATGTTTCATTAAAATTTTGTTTTACATTTTTATCTTCTAATATCAAACATTCATTAAGGTAAATTTACATGCCCCTATTTCATTTCCACAACTAATTGATTTCTACAGCGTTATTTCACAACATAAACGTGGTTTTATTGTCGCATAATTGCTCTAATGGGCTTATTCCGTTGTAGCCGGCATTTTCAAGAATAAATTCAAGCGGCGTCTATAAAAATATTAACAGCCGTCTCGTAAAAATCTGAACAAACTACTGCGCTTTTGAAAGAAATTACCTTATTCGTAGCGACGGAAGATGTAGGCATAGATGAGGATATAAAATTTCTTTTCCAAGGGAAAAAGCGTTTAAAAGAACGTCTACATCCCATATATGCAACTCCATTGAAACCCATTAGTCTGCCCGCGCAGAGAGGTAATTTGCAAAGCCTTTTGTTGTACCAAAAGGACTGTTCACACAAAGAACTCTTAGGTATATATAATCGGGCGTTTTCATAATCATAAAATATCCAATTACCATTGAGAACGGAGGGTGCCTATTAATGGCATCAAATAATAATCGAACGATGCCACGCTTCTTATATCTATATTATTAAAGCGGGCACGAAATTTTCCCTTTAATTTTCATTTATATTTTCTTCTCATATATGGTGTGAATGTAACGATCTAATGACGTAACTTTACCGCTTCGGTAGGCTAATGATTGGGTCGATCTTTTATGTAATTAAGGGTAAGTATAATATGGTTATATTTTTACGAGTCGTTTGGAGGTCATGCCCGTAGCGTGCGAAATTATACTATATTACAACTAAGTATTAGATTTAATATCAAATAAAAATTGACAAATAATTTTTAAAAAGGAATTGGATACCCGTAGTATTCTAATGTAATCTTGCAATATTTATTTATTTATTGTTATAATAACTCCCGAGTACAATTATAATATTTTAAAGAGATATGAATATAATTACAAAGTGCCAATTATAAAGTAATGCGTTTAATATTTCTCATAATGAAAGATTAATGACATGAGTTTATTTACAATGTTGTGTATTAATTAACTACTAGTGGGCGTCCAGTGGTCGACATTCGACCATAGTTTATTGATTTTTTAAAGGGATACATATTATAATAATAGTTGTATGTTATAATATCATTGTTGAATGTCGAATGAAAAAGGGTAATTGGAACGTAAGAGTAAAATAATACATACAGTCGAGCATAGCAACCTCCTTCACAACCTTTTTTGAAGTCCTTTATTGACAGATGTCAAAATGTCTTTTTTATTTACATGTGTGTATATGTTGTGTAAAATTGAAGCAGTAGTGTGAGTAATACATATTTTAATTAATTTAATGTACTTCTAATGCATTTTATATAAAATAAATAGCTTTTTGCACTTCTCCTCCATATAAACTTTAACTATGCCAAGTTTCACGTTCATCCGTTCGCCCAATTCCGTTAAAAAGGGATACAAAGATTAGGCTTCACGTATTAATATATAGATACGCGTGCACGTTTGTGTATTATGGTTGTTTTTTCATAATTTTTATTTTTCCTGTACCACACCAGAGTCTAACTTTGTGTGGACCGACTTGAGAAGATGATTCCGACTTAGGTGCAAACTATCAATGTCATCAAATATATTCATAGTCATTGAATATATTAAAATTTGCAATCAGCCGTGATGTACAACCAAATACATTTTGTTTCAGTGCCGCCTCATCAGATGTTATTATATGACAAATCGGGAGCTGATGTTTCCGGTGTGGTTGGACCTTTGGAGGAAGGGGTCGCTTTGGTACTGGTATGCGAAGTACGTGGTGGTAAGTGAATAGAAATAAATTATTTCAAAACCTTGTCGGTTTTTGTTCACGGATTTGTTATTATTAAGAATTTTTAATTGCATTATGATTACTAGACATTATTTGAATATTTTAGAAAAAAATATATAAGTCGATATATATGTTATGGTGTAATGTACAAAATTATAATCCGTCAAATTAATACTCTGTAAGTACTGTGACTATTTATCCGAGCACGGCTTCGCCCTACAACAGCTTCGACATAGCAATGAATATCCGATTAACGAAATCTTGCTTATTATAGGCCGAACTCTCTAATAAGATGGCGCTAGTGTCAATGTTCCGGTTGCGTATTGGATGTGTTATAGCGGTACCGGAATTAGATGTTTAAATCATTTGAATATCATTTTACTTTATAAAAATATTATAAAGGCTATATAATAAATCATTAATATTAATTACAAAAATAGAAACCATTCATCATCATCATCATTACCCTTATCCCACTTAAGTAGGGTCGGCACAACATGTTTTCTTTTTCCACTCTCTCCTGTCAAATGTCATTTCAGTATTCACACCTTTTACGCACATATCGTTTTTCACGCAGTCCATCCATACCTTTTTCGGTCTTCCTCTACTCGTATATCCGTCCACAAACATACTCAACACTTTTCTAGTTACATGGTTTTCATCTCTCCTCATGACATGCCCATACCATGCTAACCTATTACTCCTCAACTTCTCTGTCACTGGTGCTATTTTCAAACTTCCTCTGATATACTCATTCTTAATTTTATCCATTCTAGTCACACCACACATCCACCTTAACATTCGCATTTCTGCCACATGTAATTTTCTCTCATCCGTCTCTTTCGTAGCCCAGCACTCAGATGCATACAGCATGACTGGTCTTATCATAGCTTTATAAACCTTCCCTTTGAGTTTCAAAGGCATTCGTGGGTCACAAGTTACCCCGGACACATTTCGCCATTTCATCCATCCTGCATTTATTCTATTCCTTATATCCTTATCAATGCCACTGTCGCTTTGTATCATGGAACCGAGATACCGAAAATTAGAGCAGGCTGGTAAGGAAACACCATTTAAGGTTATAGCAGAAAAACTAGACGTACATTAAAAATAGAAACCATTACAATAGATATATGTTTTATATATTATATGTCTTTATTTCTCGTCTATAGTAAGCAGAATAGATGAAGGATAACTTTTCCTACGGTTAGAAGCCTTTCTTACATTCTTTAGATTCATTAAGCCTTTCATGCTTCGGTGTCGGTATCGAGCTCTCCTCTCTTTTCCGATAGCTAATTCGGAATTTTGCTTACATTTGCATTTTTTTATGACTCCGCATATTTTCCGTGTGCCTAAACCAATGAAGCCATACTTTTAACATTATATTTCTGCTATATTTTTCTAATAAACCATTCCGGAATATAAAATCAATACCTTATATAAAGGTTATTATTGCTATTTGCGATAATTTTCTTTCATTTGTTAGAGTATTTTTTTTATTGTAGCAAAACAATCAAAACAATGTAGCAAACAATCCAAAAATAATAGCGACAACCGAGTGACACACTATTCATCGCCGGTCGCCACTGTCATGCCGGCCTGTGAAAGGCTGGATAAGCGTTTTGATTATGCATGCATTATGTATTTTGAAGAAATCTAATACTGATCTGAAATCTGATTTGAATACACAATACAATCCTATGATTTTCTTTATTTCTTTATAATTGAAATTTTACGCGGGCATAGTCGCGAGCACAGCTAGGGTAATATATAATTATTAAGGTTTTAAAAGAACTATGGTTTTTGTAAGCACTACGCACTACTACTGCGTTTAGCAGCATATCGCGTGTTATCTCTTGCCGTTGAGAAGTGGGGCAAGCGGTGTGGTTGCTATGTTTATTCGCTGAACCCAAAATATATTGCTAAGGTAATAAATAACATAGACAAAGTTGCGGGTATCAGTTAATTTATAATACGTAAATCAAGATCAGATCATGAAATCGTATCAGAGTTGTCGCACAAATTCATTTGCTTTTTACTATGAACATGAACAATGAAAGACCGTACTCTATGACCGTTTTTAAAATATAAGTTGATAACAAATACTTGTTAAAATGTCCTCACAATACTTTTTGTAATTCTTGATATCTATACAAGAATTTATAAAATAAAAAATCTAAAAGGAAAAATCACTGGGAGTCGAGTACTAAAAATATTGAATAAGAAATATTTTAAAAAAATCTGTCAGAGTACACCTGAAATAGAACGGTTGAAAGGTTTCGAATAGTTGATATTTAGAGATTTCAGGTCAGCGATCAAAAGTGGAAATTGTAACAATGGCTTCTCAATATATATGAATAGAAACGATGAGGATCATTGAAAAATGAATATCATACTATATATTCTATATGATCATGTAATAATTGTTTAAGTACTGACAGTAGTAATTTTAGTTATAACTCTTTATGCAAAGCTATATTCGTTTTGATAGAATGAAAACCTCTCACAGAAAACCGACGTGAAGTAACAGTGCTTGCATTGTTGTGTTTCGTTCGGTCAGTGAGAGCGCCGGAGGACCACCTCCCCTTCCCTTCTCCCTTCCTTTCCCCTCCCTCTCTCTACTCTTCCCCCAAACACAGGCAGGCAACGCACTTGCGACTCCCCTGGCGTTGCAAACAGACTGAGTTTTCTTTTGTCTATTTATATTAATTCTCAATGATGAATAATACTTTAATATTTAAATAGCCTCTCCGCTATTGCAACTGACACTTTTTTTTAAATCGTAGGAAAGCAAACAGTTTTCCTTTGTCTATTTATATTTATTCTCAATGATGAATAATACTTTAATATTTAAATAGCCTCTCCGCTATTGACACCTTTTTTTAAATCATAGGAAAGCAAAGGAACAGGCGGGTCACCTCATGTTAAGTGATCACCGCCGTCCATAGACACTAGCAACACCAGGGAAGTCTCCAGTGCGTTGCCAGCTAGTGGTTGGGGGAAGGGCTCCCCCCTTCAGGAGAGACGAGAGGAGGGCAGGTGGTTCTCCGGTGCTCTCACTAACCGAACGAAACGCAACGATGCAAGCACTGTTACTTCACGTCAGTGCTTCTGTGGCACTACCCCGGGCGAGCCGACCCATGCATGTTGAAACCAGTAATAGCTTCAGCGTGGCTCTACTACCTACATACCTTTAACAATATAATCATTAGATTTGATTCTATTTTAAACTTTAAATAAGCGATGACGCTTACTTAAAAATCAAGCAACCATTGGCGAATTTGCTCGTGTTTATTCTTATCTTTAGTAATATTATAATATAATGTGATTGTGAGATTGTTTGTGCTTTCACGCTTTATATACTGAACCGATCATCATGCAATTTTGCGTAAACATTACGAGGAATATGGGAAAGAACGTATGGTACTTTTTATCCAACATTAGAGTATTGCCCCCAAGGGATAGATAATTTAGATGAACGTGAGTCAAGCCGCGAACAGAAACTAGTTTTAATATAAAACCCAACACCAATCGAATATATTACTTAAAATATATCACTTACGGAGAACACGCTAATACGTAGTATAAGTCTTTGTTGTGTGAAATCTAAGTATAATGTATATGTAATCTGAAATTCGGCTATATTCTTAGCTTTACGCTTAGATACGAGTATCTAGCTATAGAAAACGGATAGCCATTGATCATATTTTTACGAACAGTGAGACTTAGGTAAGGAATTCGTAAACCGATATTAATATTTTAGAAGCATTAAACGTGTTAATATAATTATATTCCGTAGTTTTTTAAATAAATCGTTGCATTTTTTTTTTTCGAACTGACTACGCTATTGACCAAGCAAGGTCTTAAGAGCTTCACCGGACTACTAAGGCGAGCGCTTAAGGCACTCAGCCGATTTTATTTTGACAACTAGCTCAAGGGTGCGCGGCACACCTCGGCTTTGGCTGTTGCCTGATACATGCAATTCGCGACCTATGTAAGCTAACCTAAGCTAAGCTAACTAGTCATACATATATGAGTTGTTGAAACATATACGTGTACCAAGCATACATACCTCAACAACCCTTATATATATTTCGTATCGGATAATATTCTAAACTATTTCAGTTTGATAAGGGGAAAAAGATAAAACCCTTCCTCTTGCATGTGTAAGCGTGTATGCGTGCACGTGTGTGGAGGTGATATGAGTGATGTTGTCGCAATGATGTAAGATTTTGTGTCACTGTATCGCGCGAGCAACGTACTCAAGGGCTCGACGCCGAGGGAACGGACCTAGGCTTGAGCAGCTGCCGAGGGGGCCTAGTCTGGTGTGCGGGAGCGAAATTTACCCCTAGACCACGGCGGCGTGATTTCTGGTTACGCGGGCGTGGGCGTGAGCATGCTCTGTTTGGAGAGCTATATTCTTAGCTTTACGCTTACATACCAGTATCTATCTATAGAAAACGAATAGCCATTGATCATATTTTTACGAACAGTGAGTCTTAGATAAGGAATTCGTAAAGCGATATTAATATTTTAAAAGCAGTAAACGTGTTAATATAATTATTTTCCGTAGTTTTCTTAAATAAATCGTTGCAATTTTTTGCGAGACACATACTTAATTATAATGATAACGAAGTGAAAGCCTAAATTCCCTCGTACGCTCGACTGCATCATCACAATTCGTGGGTACACAGTCGAAGATAATCCGGGCGCGCACTGGCCCGTCGCCAACCGGCCATACTGCGGACTTTTCAATGAAACCGTTCAAATGGAATATCTCTTCCAGTGTTTTCATAAAAGGAATCAAGCAATAGAAAAACTGAACTCGACCGGACAAACTTGCCGTTTATGAGATGTCTTTGGTAGAGTCACCTTTATCTTTGGAAATCAAATACTTTTGATGTTAAATATTGGACTGCAATTAATAAAAAAACATTTGAATTTTTCATATATCTTTCTAAAACGTAGGGAAAAATAATTTCTTGTAATATTTAAACATCTTTAATAATACTATTTAATGTACTACTACTTAATGTACTTAAATAAATTATCTCTATTCCTTTATGAATTCCAAATGTTAATAGGTTTTCGTAATTGAAACTTGGGTATAAGTTTTATTTATATTTTATTTTCTATACAGTATGTTCACAGTACATTTAATATACATTAATAATTTGATATATTTACATTTATATGATAATAATATTATATATCTATCTATACATATAATACGTATGTAAATCTAAAGTGTGTATATTTTTTCGATTTTTATGAACACACACACACTGCTAAATAACTGGGTTATAAAGCATCTCCTCTGGAGTAACTTAATCTTTGTTTCATTAAAATCGGTCCACTCTATCCGATACGAAATATATATAAGAGTTGTTGAGTTATGTATGCTTGGTACACATATATGTTTCAACAACTCATACATGTATGAATAGTTAGCTCAGCTTAGGTTAGCTTACATAGGTCGCGAATTGCATGTATCAGGCAACAGCCAAAGCCGAGGTGTGCCGCGCACCCTTGAGCTAGTTGTCAAAATAAAATCGGCTGAGTGTCTTAAGCGCTCGACTTAGTAGTCCGATGAAGCTGTTAAGACATTGCTTGGTCAATAGCGTAGTCAGTTCGAAAAAAAAAAGGTCTACTCTATCAAAAGTTATTGTAATTTAAATGACGACTTGGTGTAAGTCCGAGAGAAAAGTAGATAAGTAGATGGACATTCAAAGAAATACATTCAAATGATTTTATTAGTTACTGTTTCTTTACATTGAGTTCCACGCGAACGCAGCTAGTTATAGATAATATAAATATATATATTCTTTTACGTATATTGATTTACGTGTATTCAAGTCTTAACTCTGTGTTGTCTACGCGTTCTTCTTAATATTGTTGGAATTTATGTGCTACTGTCTATTTATTCGTTCGAAATATAGCTTTTCATTGCTACCAAGTTTCCTAAATTTTATTCATTTATTCATCAAATACAGCAGTTCTATTAAAACTGGCAATTACATACATTTCTATATTTATATCTACATAGTTCTTATAAATATTTGTAATTTGTATGTTTTGTAAGATGTTACATAATTAGGTTTAATATTTTTATTTCTCGTACTGACTACTCTATTGGCTTAGTAAGGTCTTAACAGCTTCACCGGACTACTAAAGCGAGTACTTAAGGCACTCAGCCGATTTAATTTTGACAACTAGTTGGGTGTATAGTAATAATATCATAGGTGTATACAGGGGCATATAAGGTGGTAATTATTGTACCATCAATTATCCGATTCTAAAAATTCTTTTTCTGTCAGACAGTTGTGTCCCCCTTAATTACTATTATTAGATTTTATATTATAATTACCTCGAGTCATGGACTAATACTAGTTTGTATTATTTTCAAGTAACATATCTCTTATTTAAATAGTGTTGTTTTAAAATCATGGTATTTTTTTAAGATCATCATATAAAATAATTAAAAATGGTGGAGCATGCTCCTTATAACATCACTACGGTAGGTTATAAAAGTATATTTTTGACGTTATAACGTCTTGTAAATCGATGAACGTCGGCTGCACGCACGAAAAAGCATGACTTATTGTCACGTTCCGCCTGAGCCGAGCGTGCAAGCAAGAGCGTGGAACAAGCGGTAGAGAGGCGCGATCGGCCTAAGCGTTCGGCTTTTGACGCATCTATCTTCACTCCATCGGCCGATGCGTCCGAGTCGTTATCACCGAGACTTTACAGTCAACCAATTTTTTTTATATGTGAAATGTGTTCATTTTACTATAGTATATTCAAAATAATCCAAAGAAATTAAAATTATAATGCACGCAAATAAAATTATATACGCATTGTTATTGTAATATTTTATTATGCGAACGTCATTAATACAAGTATTTGTTTGTATTGAAGTACAATGGCACTGAAATACTTGGATTTTATATAATCATTCTTGAAAGCAGCCCGTTATGGCATTAAAGCGGTCAGCAGACGGTCATAGCTCATGGTTCTTACTCTTGACGTTAATGCTCCTATTTGATTTTTTATGGCCACACAGTTGAGTTGTGCCGTATTTGTGGTTTTACAATGACGCTTATGTACAGTTAGAATACGATTTTTCTTTGTCTTAAGGATGGGTTGAAAAATAGGTATTATAATTATATTCCTTCTATAAATTCTATGAATATTGTTGAGGATGATGCAATTGAAATTATGTCATAGTTTTCTTAATATTAAAGAGTGACCGATCGCAATTTTTCATTTCCCGTATAAATGTACGACATTTTTTTTATTATACACGCTTGGCCCTAATCTCACCTGATGGTAAGTGACGATGATGCCGACGATGTTTCGCGCTTACTCGTTAGATGCCTGTTCACTCAACTTTTGAAGACTCCCAAGTTATAAGATGACGGAAAGACTTCCACTCCTTAGCTGTACGTATAATATATGTGGAAGCAAATCGCTTCGTACGAATTACGGGAATTTCAACCACGTAAGGGTGGAAACCCTCATGGCGTCTAGTCGTCCTCTGATGGAATGGGGACGGTGGAATTATGTAATGTAATCCCTGTGCACACTCTCGAAAGTGTAACCTGTAAAACGCTAAGAGCCGAGCCACTTTTCGCCGATGCTCCAAACTGAGCATTCTCGTCTCCCACAGCGCTTCATCACCAACAACCGGTGATCACGATACTCAATGTAGTCAAGAGCGGCCAGCTGATATTTGGCTAATCCATTCCATAAATGACAGCAATATTCCACTAACGAGCATACTTGAGCTTGGTACAGGCTAAGAAACTGTTCTGGTGTGAAATATCGCTTAACTTTATAGAGGATTCCAAGTTTTCTCGTAGCTGTTCTTGCTTTCTGTTCAAGTGAGCGCTTGAATTTGAGATCCGACGTTAGCTGGATCCTGAGAAGCTCGAGATTATCAGATACTTGCAGGGAACGCCTTGAAAAGTAGTAGTCAAGTTGAACGGACTCCTTTTTGTAGAGAAGAGACACGCCTGTGTCTTTTCGGTATTAGATTTAACCAGGTTTGAATCACCCCAATCGGCAATAAACAAATTAGATAATTTTTTATTAAGCTTTATAATTTTCTGACTCGTTAACGAAACATTATTCACACACAAACACGGTATAGAATTTAATTGTCTACAAAAACATATACGATGATATTTTAATTAATGTACTGGATAGAAAATTATTCATACTCAAAATTTAATTAAAATATTTTACGATTCCCTTTTCACTATTGACTAAGAAGTGACTACCAATACCTAAATTTCTAGGGTCTGTATTTTGTTAGGGATAATGTTCATAATGCCTAAACTGATTTTAATCAGACTTTATTATAAGCAGATAAATGACATTTCAGAGCATTATTTAGGCTAAATATCATAATTATGCTTCTTCATAGGGTATTAGTAGTAATAAAATTTAAAAGAGGTAAATTTCAATCGGTAGTCGGTTGTTAAGGGTTTTTTTTATATCATAGGAGGAAACGAACAGGTTGGGTCACCTGATGTAAGTGCTCACCACCGTCCATAGACACTTGCAACACCAGGGGAGTCGCAAGTGCGTTGCCAGCCTGTGTTGGGGGGTGGGGG
>MU160413.1:756-79591 GCA_015888305.1 Antheraea pernyi | reverse complement strand
TGGGTCTCTGTTTGTGGTGTGTTTAGAACACTGTAAGAACATGTTTGTGGTGTGTATATGTAGACCACTGTATGTTACATAGCTATGGGTCTCTGTTTGTGGTGTGTTTAGAACACTGTAAGAACATGTTTGTGGTGTGTATATGTAGACCACTGTATGTTACATAGCTATGGGTCTCTGTTTGTGGTGTGTTTAGAACACTGTAAGAACATGTTTGTGGTGTGTATATGTAGACCACTGTATGTTACATAGCTATGGGTCTCTGTTTGTGGTGTGTTTAGAACACTGTAAGAACATGTTTGTGGTGTGTATATGTAGACCACTGTATGTTACATAGCTATGGGTCTCTGTTTGTGGTGTGTTTAGAACACTGTAAGAACATGTTTGTGGTGTGTATATGTAGACCACTGTATGTTACATAGCTATGGGTCTCTGTTTGTGGTGTGTTTAGAACACTGTAAGAACATGTTTGTGGTGTGTATATGTAGACCACTGTATGTTACATAGCTATGGGTCTCTGTTTGTGGTGTGTTTAGAACACTGTAAGAACATGTTTGTGGTGTGTATATGTAGACCACTGTATGTTACATAGCTATGGGTCTCTGTTTGTGGTGTGTTTAGAACACTGTAAGAACATGTTTGTGGTGTGTATATGTAGACCACTGTATGTTACATAGCTATGGGTCTCTGTTTGTGGTGTGTTTAGAACACTGTAAGAACATGTTTGTGGTGTGTATATGTAGACCACTGTATGTTACATAGCTATGGGTCTCTGTTTGTGGTGTGTTTAGAACACTGTAAGAACATGTTTGTGGTGCGTATATGTAGACCACTGTGAGAACATACATAGCTATGGGTCTCTGTTTTTGTTTAGTTATGCTAATAATGTTTCTCTTTACAGTGATGATAATGTAAGGGTCATGTACCAGTCGGATATTGAAGTTGATAATGATTTATCTGATAAGCAGTGATAGAGAATCGAGTAGAGTGCTCTATCGGACGTATTGTGTTCGTCCGTACCAGTTGTTAGTTCGTAGTTGTGCGTTTAACACTGGCGGAGGTCGGGGTCGTGAGAGACCGTAGTGTGTTGTCGGTATGTGATGCACACTGGTGATCCATGTGATGGATGTGTGAGAGCAATGTGATTGCTAGTTGGCCGGAGAGCCGTGGCGTTAGAGGCTTTACTCGAGGGTTTCTATACGCTTTGCTGTTTCTGTTACTGTTGAGTTTGATTTTAACGACCGTAGTACATGGCCTGGTGCTTGTTGTATTCTCGATTGTTCCCTTGTTTGAGATCTTCTCGACCCCTAGAAGTTAAAGTTTGATCAAGAGTGGCCGAGTGGAACAAATTCCTGTCATGGATTATTTTGTTCAAAGGTTTTCACGACTGTCCTCAACATACTGCGCGTTGAAGTTGGCAGCAGTGTGTGGTCTGATACGAACGAGCGGTTACTGAGCTTCGAGTCTGCGGCTGAGCTTTAAGTCTGCGAAAGTGCGTTGCCAGCCTGTGGTTGGGGGAAGAGAGGGAAGGGGGAAAAGCAGGGAAAGTGATCCTCCGGCGCTCTCAGTGGCCGAACGAAACGCAAAAATGCAAGCACTGTTACTTCACGTCGGTTTTCTGTGAGAGTGTGGTAGACCGACCGACCGAGTAGACCGAGTGTGGTAGCGAGCCGACCCATTTATGCTAAAACCAGTAATAGCTTTAGCGTGGTTCTACCACCTTGAAATATATAGAGTAAACAATACTCTAACTTAACTCAATGTAGTTCCCTAGCAGATAGTTCAGTGAAGCTGTTAAGACCTTGGTAGGTCAATAGCGTAGTCAATGTGGAACGAACCAGAAGCGTTGAGACCAGATCTTGTATCTTCGGTTCGAACACGTTCTACCAAAATGTGGTGCAAATTGTCGACGAGGTCGCAACTCTGACAGATAGATGGTACTTCACGCATTATAAAGACAATTTTAGTATGGAATGTGTCCTGAGCGTAATATCATTCCAGTGACTGCTTCACGATGGCTAACAGTAATATTATCAATCTAGGGTGACTTTAAGGGATGTGGCTGAATCATTTTGTACTATATGCCTTTTGTTTTAGAACGTCCATCAAAGTGCATCCATCTTCTATACATATAATAGGAATGTAAATCTAAAGTGTCTGGACTTTTTTGATTTTTGTGCAAAAAAATTGTTGCCGGTGTCTAGGAATCAGTAATAGAATATATTTTTAGCACTCGCTGCACTACTATTGACTACAACGGCGGTGTTACTAATGACCTGACACGCCATTGGTTGAATGTCATCGGCCGGTCGTAACTTGACTGAATGTATAAAAGGCGAGTCTGTCGAGTCATTGAGGACATTCTTGCTCGGTCGTCTTTCTGGAAGGTTGTATCGCGTGATTGTTGTTGTATTGCGTGAGTTCTTTCCAATTTACGTTGCTATTTGTATTTCTCTGGGTTTTTATGAATTATTGTGTTACATGAGATTTAATTGTTGATGCGAGTTTTCGTGTAGAGATATGTAGTTGTGTTATTTTTCATATAAATCAATTTCTGATATCTAATAATATACATTTCAATCATTTTTAGAAATGTATGTCTGTCTGCCCGCTTGTTTGAACACGCATCATTACTAAAGTATGTACTGTATTCACGATAAAGCATATCCTCGAGTATCATTTAGTCTTGGCTACATTAAAATCAGTTCGCTCTATCAAAAATTATTGTAATTTTAATGACGACGCGACACGAGGGAACAGTAAATGAACTTAATATATTCAGGTTGTATTGGTCACTGTTTTTTTTGCATTAAATTCCACGCGGACGGAGTCGCGGACAGAGCTAGTATAATATATATACATATATTATATAGGACATAGATTTAATATGTCATAGAATTAATCTACTATAGTAAATAGCTTTAGAAATAAAACAAAAATGTAAGAAAATCTATTCAGCTATTACAAGGACATTAGAAAATTGTGTTACAATAAATTTGCGAACAACAAATTACACGTAAATATTTCATATACTTATTTATGTATTTTTAAATAAAACAAGTAAAATATACCAAATAATCAAAGTTTTATTTTTATAACTACTTAAATACAATATTGTTATAAATATTAGACAAAAACATTCAATAATTTCTTAACCACTCTTCATTATATAACTTAATATCACAATCAGGCATATCTAAGTACATATTTCTTACTTTCTAATAGTTTAAGCTTTGGTATTTCACATATTATCTGATTGATTCAGTCTCTTTAGTATTTTGAAGGTAGATTATTGAAGCAAATAGGATTTTTTTACGTATTTTTCTATAACTATTTTTAACTGAATATGTTGGTGCTTTTATGTTTGCAATTATGCTTGTTGTACACAAACTCGATATTGTTTGAGATGAAGATATTGAAATCTCATGATTAGGTGTTTTAATTTAATGGGACGAAACTATTGGAACTGTGTGAGTCGGTATCGGCATCGACTGGAACAAACATGTTGGAATTATGTAATTTAAAGATGGTATTGATAGAGACAAAGACATTGGAATTGTGAATCCTAGTAATGGTATTGATTGGGATGAAGATATTGAGATTGTATGGCCTGTTGTAGGTATTGATTGGAGTGGAGATATTGCAATTGTAAGACTGGGTGATGGTATTGATTGGGATAAAGATACCGCAATTGTAAGAGCTGGAGATGGTATTGTTTGTGACGAAGATATCGAAACTGTATAACCTGGTGATGCTATTGTTTGGAAACAAGATATAGGAATTGTATGACCTGGTACTGTTACTGTTTGGGACGTCGATGTCGGATTTGTATGACCTGGTGATGGTATTGTATGACAAGAAGATAGCGGAACTGTATCAACAGGTGGTGGTACTGTTTGGGAAGAAGATATCGAAATTGTATGACCTGGTACTGTTACTGTCTGGGACGTAAATATCGGATTTGTATGACCTGGTGATGGTACTGTTTGAGAAGAATATAGCGGATTTGTATCACCAGGTGGTGGTACTGTTTGGGAAGAAGATAGCGGAACTGTATCACCAGGTGGTGGTACTGTTTGGGAAGAAGATATCGAAATTGTATGACCTGGTACTGTTACTGCTTGGGACGTAAATATCGGATTTGTATGACCTGGTGATGGTACTGTTTGAGAAGAAGATAGCAGCACTGTATCACCAGGTGGTGGTACTGTTTGGGAAGAAGGTAGCAGAACAGTATCACCAGGTGGTGGTACTGTTTGGGAAGAAGATATCGGAATTGTATGACCTGGTACTGTTACTGTTTGGGACGTAGATATCGGATTTGTATGACCTGGTGATGGCACTGGTTGGAAAGAAGATAGCGGAACTGTATGACCCGGTGATGGTACTGTTTGGGAAAAAGATATCGGAGTTGTAAGATCTGGTGATGGTACTGTTTGGGAAAAAGATATCGGAGTTATAAGACCCGGTGATGATATAGTTTCTGACAAAGATATCGGAATTGTATGACCTGATGATGGTACTGTTTGAGAAGAAGATAGCGGAACTGTATCACCAGGTGGTGGTACTGTTTGGGAAGAAGGTAGCAGAACAGTATCACCAGGTGGTGGTACTGTTTGGGAAGAAGATATCGGAATTGTATGACCTGGTACTGTTACTGTTTGGGACGTAGATATCGGATTTGTATGACCTGGTGATGGCACTGGTTGGAAAGAAGATAGCGGAACTGTATGACCCGGTGATGGTACTGTTTGGGAAAAAGATATCGGAGTTGTAAGATCTGGTGATGGTACTGTTTGGGAAAAAGATATCGGAGTTATAAGACCCGGTGATGATATAGTTTCTGACAAAGATATCGGAATTGTATGACCTGATGATGGTACTGTTTGAGAAGAAGATAGCGGAACTGTATCACCAGGTGGTGGTACTGTTTGGGAAGAAGGTAGCAGAACAGTATCACCAGGTGGTGGTACTGTTTGGGAAGAAGATATCGGAATTGTATGACCTGGTACTGTTACTGTTTGGGACGTAGATATCGGATTTGTATGACCTGGTGATGGCACTGGTTGGAAAGAAGATAGCGGAACTGTATGACCCGGTGATGGTACTGTTTGGGAAAAAGATATCGGAGTTGTAAGATCTGGTGATGGTACTGTTTGGGAAAAAGATATTGGAGTTATAAGACCTGGTGATGATATAGTTTCTGACAAAGATATCGGAATTGTATGACCTGATGATGGTACTGTTTGAGAAGATATCGGAACTGTCAGCCCTGCTGATGGTACTATTTCGGAAGACGATATTTGAATTGTCAGACCTGATGATGGTACTGTTTGGGAAGACGCTATCGGAATTGTGAGACTTGGTGATGGTATAGTATGGGACGACGATATCGGAATTGTGAGACTTGGTGATGGTACTGTTTGGGCCGGAGATATGGGAATTATATTATCTGAAGATGGCGCTGATTGGGGTATACATATTGGGTTTGTGTGACCTGATGATGATATTGTTTGTGATGTAGATATCGGAATTGTTGTGAGACCTGGTGATGGTATTGATTGGGAGGAAGGTATTAGAATTGAGGGACTTGGAAACGGCATAGACTCAGGAGAGGAATTTGGTATCGCGTCATTAGGTGGTAGTGAATTTGAATAGGAAACTGATGGTGGTACGTTAGACTCAGGTAATGGAGTTATTAAATGAGATGGGTGATTATATTTGCCCATATCTGCGTCCAGTAAAATATTATTAATTAAATGTTGTACATGATTCTTGGTTCCGTTACTGTATTGACTAAGTTTGTTTGCTACATGTTCACAAAATATATCACGAGCATCTTGGTTACTTTTATTTTGAGTTTCTTTCAAATTTTGATATGTTTCTTTCGCTCTTTGTTTTTCAATATATATCTTTAGGTATTTTCTTGGAGGGGACTTTGGTTTTGCGTCTTTTTGCAGGATATCTGTTTCTGCATTTTCATTGTCAACAACTATATTTGCATACTAAAACAGTGAAAAAGTAACATTTTTTATTACAATAAAAATCAATAATAGCAAATTTATATAAAATATTCTTTTATCACATCTGTATTACGGTAGTAATAGATCTTCTTAGATTCTACAATTCTTTGCTTCGGAATAAATTCTTTAACCACTGTAAAGAATATTATAACAAACAAATTGGGTGTATTATAAATTTCTTGGACTTAATATTTACAAAGTAGTAACACTGAGATTTTTGCCACGTAATTCCAAGTGTTATCAATTCTCTATTACTTAGTTCATCGCTTCAATAGCAGAGCACTTCTAATATATGATAGAATTCATTTAAAATGCTATGATTGTCTTTGTGATGCAAATATTCCTTCGTTTATATTGAAACTGGTTAAAACCTAAACATTTTAGATTTAATGAAAATGGACGTTCCCGTTTTTTTTTTCAATGTTTGTTACCCCAAACCTTCGTGATTTAGTAAGGTAATCTCTAGGTGATACGCTTTTAAGGACATTACCATTAGACCTTGGACTTCGAGCATATAGCAGAGAACTCCTTAAAATTGAATAGGAAATGTATAGCGATTCAGAAGTTGGTAGACTTATGCCAATCTAAGATTAGGTAGATACTTGACTAAGGTTGAATACATTCTGCTCCATTTTTCTGGAGTAGATTTTTCTAAAGTCAGTTTTATTTTTGGTTATTAAGTAATATATAAAAAAAATAACACTCACATCTTTGCCACAGTATTGTTCAAGAATACTGTACGCTACATCATATATCTCCAGATCGTCGTGGACTTGTAACTCTTCGATCTTGTCAATTCCACCGCACTCCTGGAGGATGTCAATCACGTTGTCAGCGTTCCTTCCTGCTTTTAGCAGTACATTGCTTAAACCCTTCAACACAACCTACAAAAAGTAAATTTATTCAATATATTCTCCTAAGCTATTACCCATACTAATATTATAAAGCTGAAGAGTTTGTTTGTTTGGTTGATCGCGCTAATCTCAGGAACTATTAGTCTGATAAAAAAAATTATTTCAGTGTTAAATAGCTCATTTATCGAGAAAGGCTATATGATATATCATTACGCTAAGATCAACAGGAGCGGAACCAATTCTAACTACCAAAAGTAACTATTCCATGCGCACAAAGTCGCGGGAACAGCTAGTGTAAAATAAATCTATTCTGTTTATTTGTAAGTGTGTTAAAAAACTTGTCGTGATCAAATTAGCAACAAGTAATGTCGCCAAAAATGGTGATTTTTTTAAATTGAGTTTCTTCTTTTCGTCACTGACAAGCAAAGTCACAGATAATCTCCCAAATTTGAACACGGAAAAGAGTGATACAAACTGATTATTATTTTTCATGAGATGATTTATTCAATGTCATACAACGTCATCTAGTAAACCGGTCACGCCTCTCTCCCTACTACTCGACTTGTTTTAGTATAAAAGGAGCGGATCGACCGTTGTTAAGTCGTGGTCCAGTGAAGCTGTAAAGACCTTGCTAGGTCAATAGCGTAGTCAGTTCGAGAAAAAAAAAAGTTGTTAAGTCAGTCTTAGCTCTGGCGTCGTACGGTACACCCGTACCGTGCGAGTCGCTTAACCTAGACACTGAATAATTAATTTGTGCAAACGAATCACTTATTATTTTTAACTAATTAATTAGTTATCTACTGTACCAAATAGTCTGAATTGATTATTATTTGGTGTTGTGTCACAATATTATAATGACGGGGTGATAGTCTGAATTAATAGTAATTAATTGTTTTATATTGAGATGTGATGAAATTATTGTTATGGGAGGTTTATGACGATATTATTATTATGGGTGGTTTAGTGAGTTCATTCTGACGATATTATTATGATGGGGTAGTTTAGTTCTCATTTATATCATTTTTGTGATGGATCATGGCGCAAGATATTTATATGGCGCCACCGCCACAGCCACACACCACCACTGACACCATATTTAGTCTCCGACATATTATTACCCAAATCTGAAATTGATGTGATAATAGCTCTGCGGTTAACGTGTTAAATATTGCGTCAATCGACCTGGGTTGAAATACTTGCGAATGAATCGGAACTTTCAGTGAAGGAAAACGTATCAAAGCCAGACCAAGATCATAGGGAATTTGAAAATTATTGTAAAAAAAATTGAAAATCAGTCAACAAGCACTTATTGGTGTATTCCCGCAGCTAGTACTTTAGGTTTAGTGAGTTTACCTTTAGTATAGTAATAATGTAATTATTGTATTCACTAATCAAACAATTTATTCACCAAGGTCCTTGAATACTTACACTAATAAAACGAATGTCTTCACAGTCGAGTAGATTGCAGAAACGTGATATCACTCCATAGTCAATGAGTATTGCAACTTGTTCCTCGGTGCCTCTATTAATGAGGTTGGTGATGGCCTGAACGGCATTCTTCTGGATTTGTAACTCCCTCTTGGCGAGGGTCTCCACAATCTTGGGTATCAGACCAGCGTCAACCACGGCCTGTACTCGCTGCTCACTCCCAGCCATTATATTGGAAAGGGCTGCCACAGCTATTTCACAGATGCTCATATTCTATGCAGTGGAAAATATTACACTAATTATTGTCTAATTCATCAATTAATGGAAATTTATTGAGAGCATCGAAGAGAAGTTCATTTATGTTTAATGTTTAAACAGATGGATACTCTCTAGAGCCTTGAGAGGATCAATGACAGTTTAAGAAACATTTACTAAATTTTGGTATCTCTCAAAGTGTTTCAAAGCTATTTCACGGATGCTCATGTTCTATAATCAGTTGTAGTGAAAGATATAATACTAATTATTGTCAAATTAATCTAAAACTATTAAGAGGATTGAAGACAAGTCCATTTATGTTCAATATCTAAACAAAGGAATGGTCACCAGAACCTTGAAATAAGCAATGATAGTTCAAGAAAAATCGATTAAATTTCGGTGCCACAGAAAGTGTGCATGAAAAGAGAGTTAAATCAATACTCTTATAGCACAGAGAGCTGACTGTATCTGTACATGTACCACCGACAACTCCTAGAGACATTTAGACGTGTCAGCGAACTGGTGGACTATCTGGACGAAATGGACTGGTACAACTGCAGTCAACACGCAACGGTATCAAGGTAATGTGCTTCATTAGTATATTCATACCTATTCGTCTGTACACAAAATGCAGATCATGAAAGTGGAAGGGAAATCACGAAACTTTAATGTTGTTGATAATGGTGCACGCAGATTTATGATGAAAATGATTATAATATGAAAAACTTGAATATGAACAATAGTAGATAAAAAGTAATGAACTACTCGTGAAGGCAGAAGAAAAGCAGACTGTGGTATAAAATAAAATGTTTCGATTTAACATTGGAACTTACAGCCTTGCTTTGCATTTCAAAGGAAACATGACTGAGAGTTGCTCGTAATCCATCCTTACCGATATCATAAATTCGAAAGTGAGTTAGTTTATTTGTTACTCTTTCACAGCTCAAAGGTTCGACCGATCATCATGATACTCTGAGTACATATTATCAGAAGTGCAAGATCAATTAATGTAGAATTAACGCAAGCAGAACCATGAGCAAAAATTATATTTTTATTTAATAATGATAAATTATTTAACATAATAAATACACTCTGCTACAGCGTTTGACGTCTGTAAGTAACTAACGTATTGAGAGCAAACTAGGTTTCCACTCACCTGATGGGATAACAGAGCTGGGAAGAGCGACAACAGGCCATTGTTCAACAAAGTCTGAGTTTGTTCATCGCTACCAGTAACTATGTTCGCAATAGCTCTTAAAGTAGAAATCTGTACTTCGAATGGCTCCACAATATTCTGTTCAGTCACATAGTCCCGCAGAATTGGACCAGTATGAATGATCTTATCCAATACCAAAAGAACCGTTTTACAAATATCCTCATGCGGAGTCTTGAGCAGTTGTACGAGTTCTGATACTGCACCAGCATCTACTATTTTAACAATCTGTGCTGAGTTTCCAGAAGCTACCTCTAATAGAATCGATGCAGACTGAAGTTGAAGTGTAGAATTGTCTGTACGGGACAAACATTTAACAAGTACAGGAAGGATGCCTGTTGCGGTAATTTCATCTATTGGGGGTGGTTTGTGCTGAGACAGCAGTTCCCTGCATAGTTTCAGTACTTCTAGCAGCATTGCTGGGTTGTCATCATCAACAGCTTTCATCACCAACTCTTTGAGGTCACTAGAGGACCTAATTAATAGATTTTGTTGTGTCTCAGGGGTCTTATATCTTTTCTTCTTGGGCATAACTGAGATTTCATCAATCTTTTCGGGCATTGTCTGAAATATACGTAATCAATTTAGTTACAGACATCTTCTTTTCAATATTATCTTCAGTATTTTCAAAATATAACTTGGCTCAAAATTATCTGTAGTTTTTTAAAAACATCCAAATTTACACTTTTATTTTATCTACATGGGCTAAAATTTGTTTTATTTTGTACTAGCTGTACCAATGTAAAAAAAACAATGAATAATAAAATCATCTGAATGTATAAAGTCCATTTACTTATCTACGTTTCTCTCTTACTTCAGTGACGTCCTCATTAAAATTACAATAGCCTTTGATAGAGTGAACCGATTTTAATAAAACCGAAACTATATATTGCTCGAGGATATGCTTTATGATTTTCGTAAACGTAATACTTTAGCAGTAATGCGTGTTCAAAAGTCAAAGACAGACAGACAGACATTTCTAAATATGATAGAAATGTATTTTATTACTAATTCCTAGACACTTGCAACAATGTTTTAAATAAAAATCAAACAAGTACAAAAAACGTTACATTGACAGGAAGACAAAACTTACAGTTCCGTAATAGTATCCTTTAAGAACACGTTGCGCCATCTTACATATTTCTACATTCTCGTGGACCTTCAGCTGTTCGATTTTATCGATTCCACCGCACTCCCAGATCATGCTACCCACATTAATGACATTATCTCCGGCCTTCTCCAACAGGTCGCATAAATCATCTAGCACAAGCTGCAAGAAAACAATTTATTCAACCTTGTCTCCCAAGTGTTATAATGTAACATACTATATTGCTTATTTGTGAGCAACAATATTTAATTATGTATAAGATGTGCATCCGCCTCCTTCAATTTTTTTTTTATATCTTAGGGCGTCCGCCTCATTCTGACATATATTTTTTTTATATCATAGGAGGCAAACGAACAGGTTCGTCACCTCATGTTAAGTGATCGTCACCGTCCATAGACACTTGCAACTCCAAAGGAGTGGCAAGTGCATTGCCAGCCAATGTTTGGGGTAAGGGGGAAGAGAAGTGGGCCTCCGGCGCTCTCACGGACCGAACGAAACGCAACAATGCAAGCACTGTTACTTCACGTCGGTTTTCTGTGAGAGGGTGATACTACCCCGAGTGAGCCCACCCATTCATGCTGAAATCAGTAATAGCATCAGCGTGGCTCTACCACTACCACCTACATATAGCTGTCCCGTTTTGCCAGAGCATACTTTAGTAAGTTGCAGATTCTTCAAAACCGCTTACGTAAAGTGACCGGTGCCCCATGGTACGTCCGGAAAGCCGATCTCCACAGGGGTCTGGAGATGCCGTCTGTCTGGGCATACGTAAAATCACTAACCACCACCAACTTTCAAAAAGCTGCAAGTCACCCCAATCCGTTAGTGGTATCCGCAGCAAATTATGAGACCGTACCGAAGGCCCCCGTATTACAAAAGACTTCCGCAAAACATTTTTACCGATCCTCCCGATGATATAACAGAAGCGAACGCTCAGTACCAGCCTGTCTCTTCAAACAGTGTGCGTGCAAGCCCACGCCCGCACAACTACTGATCACGCCGCCGTGGTCTGGGGGTAAACTTCGCTTCCGCACACCAGACTAGGCCCCACTCGGCAGCGGCTCAAGTCCAAGTCCGTTCCC
Source organism: Antheraea pernyi (assembly GCA_015888305.1). NCBI lineage: Eukaryota > Metazoa > Arthropoda > Insecta > Lepidoptera > Saturniidae > Antheraea > Antheraea pernyi. The sequence continues at coordinate 67,628 of MU160413.1, read as the reverse complement.
TCAGCGTGTAGCCCTTGAGTGCGCGCGAATACAGTGACACAAAATCTTACATCAGTGCAACAACACTACACATATCACCTCCACACAAGTGCACGCAGACATGCTTACGCATGAAAATTTATTACTTTCATTACACATGAAAGGCAATATAAGAAACGTTTTTGTACTGACCTGACTGAACAATAAGGCCGAAGATTCCATACTGGACTACAATTTTCCAGAATACTAAGACTATTAATTAAAAATGATAATGGTTAGCATTCGATATGGAGTCATGAATAATATATATATCTATGCATATAATAAAAATTTTAATCTAATGTGACTGTACCTTTTCGACAATCGTGAAAAAAATTGTTACAAGTCTTTAAGAATAAGTAATAAAATATGTTTCAATCATTTTCAGAAATGTCTGTCTGTTTGTATGAACACGCATCACTGATAAAAGTACTGGGTTCACAATAAAACCACATATCTTCGAGAATAACTTAGTCTTTGGTTCATTAAAATCCATGCTCTCTATCAAAAAATATTGTAATTTTAATTGACGACACTGCGTAAGTACGTGAGAAAATTAGACAGTAAATGGACTTAATACATTCAGATGACTTTATTAATCACTGTTTTACATAAGATCCCAGGCCACGAAGATAGTTATTAATATGTGGAGGAAATTATAGTGTGGAGATAGATTGTTAAGGAATGTGCACGGGACAAACTAAACTGTTATAAAAAAAGGGTTCGCTACCCTGCACATGTTTTCGCCTCGGATGCAAGGACACTCTTGTGCGGGTTTTGAAGCGTTACGACGTCCAACGCGTATTAATATTTGTTTGTTGAATTAATTTGATATTTGATTGTTATTTGAACGTTCTAAGACTATTGGACTAATGGTGGTAGAGCCACGCTGAAACTCTTACTGGTTTCAGCATGAGTGGGTCGGCTCTTCCGGGGTAGTACCACCCTCTCATAGAAAACCGACGTGAAGTAACAGTGCTTGCATTTTTGCGTTTCGTTCGGTCAGTGAGAGCGCCGGAGGCCCACCTCCCCTCCTCTCTCCTCCTCTCCCTCCCCTAATCCCTTCCCCCCAAATGGTGGCAACGCACTTGCGATTCCTCTGGTGTTGTTAGTGTCCATGGACGGTGGTGATCACTTAACAGCAGGTGACCCATCTGTTCGTTTGCCACTTATGACATAAAAAAAAAAACATTACTATTATTTATTGTGAGTGTTTGTGCTATCCTACACATTTTACATACAATTACACTATACACACATTATTACACACGGAACAGCACAGAGAGAGCGTAACAGGGACGCCAAGCCTGTAAGGTAAGTGGCTTAATAATAATCGCAATTACGCATTAATAGAGTTGCTGTGTAACACAGTTTTACTCAGAGTGGTCACAACCCCGAATTGAAAATATTAATGGGCCCAGCACCAATTCGGTTTTGCGGTGATGATCATCTCGTACATAGATCATGGATTGTGGAGGCTTGGGGAGTTAAATTCATAATCATTATTTTCCAAGTAAATATCTATAAAGTTGCAAACTCCAATGGTGATTATTATGATGAAAGTAATAAAATTATAATGAATACTTACATTAATAATTTTCGTGTCTTTACATCTGAGTAGTTTGCAGAGAGGAGAAACGACTCCACAGTCAATGAGAACAGCGACTTGTTCCTTGTTACCACTGATGCAGAGGTTAGTGACAGCCCATAGAGCTTTCTTCTGTATTTGGAACCCGTCCTTGGCGAGATTCTTCACAATTTTGGGTATCAATCACTGCCTGTACTTGCTGTTCATTCCCATCCAATATATTGGAAAGGGTCCATAAGGCTAGTTCACAGATTTCAGATTTTCTTATCCTATAATCAGTTGTAGATACAAATTACTAAATATTTTCATTACATTGACTAGTTAGCCTTAGTGTTGAAATGATTCTATATAGAGGTAATTCCTGGTGAAGTCACCAAAAGTTGAAGTTCTCAACAATTTAGGTATCAGACCAGTGGCAATTACCGCCTGCACTTGTAATCAACATGTCAATATGAAGGGCAGAAACCCTATAGCATATATACAGATCCTCCCGAGTTGTAAACCATCTCAGTGTGAGGAGACATAGCATTTTACCCATCTTTCCGATCTATTGCTACTCGACTGATGATTATCATAACAAAATATTAAGGTTTAAGGTTGTAACTCTATTTCAAAGATCAAGTTGGTACTTATACTGGTGTATACATATAGACTATTATTATCCTTTCCTTGGTAATGTTATAAATGCCAATGTGACTCTGTTTGGTTATGCACTTCCCCTCTTTAGGTCCTTGCCACTTTTTGGCATTGTTATTGTTAGGTATATGTACATTTTAGTTCTTCACAATGGATTGAGCAGATAAATTTTTGTGGCCCCTGATTACGAATTGTGAACCCCCATTTTTTAACGGACTTCGAAAAAGGAGGAGGTTACTAGTTCCGTTGTATGTTTTTTTTATGTATGTTAATCGATATCTCCATCAATTATGAAACGATTTTAATGATTATTTTTTTATTTGAATCGGTTATATTCAGAGGTGGTTCCATATAAATATGAAGAAAATATTCAACCCCTAAGGGGTCTACGTATTTTCATGAAATTGGAAGCGCATAAATCGCTTAGAAACTAGATATATTTATGGACACCAAAAATGGAGAAATAATTTTTTTTTACAAAAAAAATAAACCGCCTTCGATGTTAAAAACTAATAAGGCACTAAAAAGCGAAAATAACTGAATTATTAAATTACCCAATTAAATAAAAAAATATTGATATTCGCGCTAACTAATAATATATTTGAAGTCGATACCAACCTACATTCCAAATTTGTTACCGGTAATTAAATATGTATACTATACAGATATACATCATGGGACATGAAAGTGGACCAAAAATTTTGTATGCAGATGATATGAATTTAGGTTGGCATTGACTTCAAATATATTATTAGCGAATGTCAATATTTTTTATTTAATTGAGTAATTTAATAATTCAGTTATCTTTCGCTTTTTAGTGTCTTATTAGTTTTTCATATTGAAGGCGGTGTATTTTTTTGTTTTTTTTTTCAGCCTAAAGTAGACTCCTTCCAGTCTCCTGAAGACCTGTGGGGATCCACTTAAACCACTTTGTGAACTAAGGCACTAGACATTCAGCATAAACTTAATAAATTCACAGCACTAGAGCCACACTGAAACTATTACTGGTTTTAGCATGAATGGGTTTGCTCGCCCGGGGTAGTACCACCCTCTCGCAGAAAACTGACGTGAAGTAATAGTGCTTGCATTGTTGTGTTTCGTTCGGTCAGTAAGAGCGCCGGAGGCCAAACTCCCCTACCCTCTCCTCTCCCTCCCCCAACCCTTCCCCCCGAATGGTGGCAACACACTTGTGACACGTCTGGTGTTGTTAGTGTCCATGGACGGTGGTGATCACTTAAAATCAGGTGATCCACCTGTTCGTTTGCCACCTATGACTTAAAAAAAAAAAAACTATGTACACTTTTAAAGATAAAATGACATCAAAAAGATAATGCTTTTTTTTTAAATAAATTAAACAGTAATAATCCCTTTCAAAACATCAACTTATTTAAGTCTACTTCACTTCATTAGTTATTGCAAGAAGTTTTTCACACACTTAAATCAAAAAGAAAACAACAATCCTTTATTTACATATTATAGTTTTGATCATATTGAAGTGGCCTTTGAACGAAATGTGCAATGCTTATTTAGTTTCTGGTGAAAACTCAAAAAACCTGTATTTTGAGTTAAATCATTTTTTGATTATAGAAGTGACTAGCTGTGCCCGCGACTTCGTCTGCGTGGAAGCTTATGTAAAAACCAGTGATTAATAAAGCCATTTGAATGTATTAAGTCCATTTACTTATGTAGTTTTCTCTCGTACTTACGCCGCGTTGTCATTAAAACTACAATATATTTTGATAGAGTGAACCGATTTTAATGAAACAAAGACTAAGTTACTCCCGAAGATATGCTTTACGATTTTCTGAGGGGTTCCTGTGAACTCAGTACTTTAGCAGTGATGCGTGTTCATACAAACAGACAGATATTTCTAGAAATGTTTGAAATGTATACTTATTACTAATTTCTAGACAGAACGGAAGACTTCGAAAGAGTACAAACACATTAGATTTACAATCTTATTATACATATACACATACATACATAATATATAGAAGATATATTATGTATCTCTCTATTTCTAAAATGTAAATTATAACTTAAAGTCACAGGAACTTTTAATCATACTTCGCATCATTGTGGCAGCTTTCAAAGAATAGACTATAATTTTAACCCACCTGAGAGCATAATAAATCTGGAAAGTATGATAATCCATAGTAGTTTAAGACATACTGACTCTGTTCATCAGTACCTTTGACTATTTCAATAATAGCTTCCAAAGCAAGTTCTTGTACATAGTCTTCTTTATGAGAGAGTAGAGGTATTAATTTTGGAACTATACCAGATTCAATGACTGTCTGGATATGATCGTTGCTACCTACTGTTAGATAGATAATCACCCTTAAAATTTGTTGTATGATCTGAAATTTATAATGTCAGGTTTGTAGCCACAAAAATAGATAAAACAAATTATACATACATATCCTTATATTATACTAGCGGGCCCTTGAAAAGTTATATACCTCAACCATCCTCATAAACCACTTTATCTATTGGTAAAAACCACATGAAAATCTGTTCAATAGTTTTTGAGATTATCATGACAGATATAGCAGAGGACTGTATTTTATAATATCTAGTGATATATTATAGTGTTACTAGCAGACACGCTATACTTCGTGGGCGTGAAATCGGTTACATACGGTTCCAATTTTTTTTTTTTATACTATTGGCAGCAAACGAACAGGCGACCTACCTGATGTTAAGTGAACACCGCCGTCCATAGACACAAGTGTATTTCCAGCCTGTTTGGGGGGATGGGGGCTTACCCCCTTAGGGTAGAGGAAGGAGGGGAGAGGGTAGGTGGGCCTCCGGTGCTCTCACTGACCGAACGAAATGCAACAATGCACGCACTGTTACTTCACGTTGGTTTTCTATGAGAGGGTGGCACTACCCGGGTGAGCCGACCCATTCACGCTGAAACCAGAATTAGCTTCAGCGTGGCTCTACCACCTATCTGATATTCCATCTATAATAACAACAGTTGTTTTTATGTAGTACTTTATAGGCTTTCAAACCACAATCTTATCTGATGTTAAATGACAATTATAATGGTAAATATACTAAAGCCAGAGGGGACTAGCTCTCAAGTGCAGGTACTGACAATAAACAAGTCCTTGGCAGTATATTTTCAATTTAAGAGTGATAGCAGGTAAAGAGGTAGAACAAGGTTTTACCACCACAGATAGCCAAATAAAAAATCATTACATAGTATAAAACAAAGTCACCTACCGCGTCTGTCCGTCTGTTCACGATAAATTAAAAAACTACTGAACAGATCGTTATGCGGTTTTCTCCAGTGGATAAAGTGATGCATGAGGAACGTTTTCGTATATAATTTGCCCAGGTTTTTTTTTTATAATCAGGGGGGGACAATGTCCGCGGGGGCCCCCTAGTTAAAATACATAATAATAAATTTAAGTGAAATTAAAAATACATTGACTTACATAAGTATCACTGTGTAATATTAGTTCATTAAGAGAAGAGAGTATTTCTTGAATAACTTCATCTGAGAAAGATGCCCCCTCACACATGTTAAGTGCCCGAGCCACGTCCATCAGAAGATAAGTAGATTTATTGGGCTTTATAAGACTGAGCAATGGGTTGACAATTCCCTGTTCAATCACAAAGTCTCTTAGAACTGGTCTGTGGCCAATAATGTCGCCTAAAGCCGAAATAGCTTTTCGACATACATTTTCATGTGGAGACTCAAGCAGTTGTATGAGATCTGGGACTGCACCGGCCTCTACTAATTTATTAGCATGGTCTGAATCTGGGGGACAACAAGCTATATCTGCTAAGATAGATACAGTTTTATATTGAAGTGCTAGGTTGTCAACTCTAGACAGGTTCTGAATGAGTATTGGAAGGAAGCCCACAGATATTATTTTATCAATTGGATTGTTCTTGTCGTCGGAGATGAATTTCTTGCATTGTTTGACTGCTGCTAACTGCACTACTGGATCACCTGTGTTTGTGACATTCCTCAGCAGTTCATTCAGATCAGTGGACAAGACTTTTTTCTCAATTATATCTTTATCTTTCAAACATATGTACGACTCCTTTTGCTGAGTCTGAGAAGTCTCAACCTTTTTATCATTTCTAAGTAGAGGTGGGATTTTATTTTTCTTTTTGCATATTTTCTAAAACATACATTCTCAATTTTAAATTATTTATGGTCCTCATGTATTTAATACTTGGGGCTCGACGAGGATGCCGATTTTTTTATTGTTGTCAAGATTTATGCTATTCCATCAATAGTTTATTCCTTAATGCATAGATATACATAGTTTCATAGAAGTTATTATTTTTTTAGTTGAAAACTCAACCTTTTTTTATGCAAAATTATTATAATTTTTAGTACTGTTATGAGAGTTTTAAATATTAAAAAAAAAAAATTTCCACAAAATTTACATTTTTCCAGCAATAATTTTTTGCTCTATTTATATATAGACATAGTATTATACAAACTGTTGAATTTAAACTTAAAAAGCAACATGTTGACATATACAAAATTACTAATGATTGTTCGAAGGCGACATAATCTCAAAACTTTAATCATGAATATCTCAGTAACTATAACTTTCTGCGGCGAGGGAGTGGTTTAGAGCGGTAGTCTGCCCTCTCCCCCTCCTCCTCCCTCGGTCATTACATCAGGATGCGAATTTCTAATGCAGCCCCCTGATTATTCGTCAATAGTTCCGATATAAGGTGTAAATAAAATTACACTTTTTTTACCGAATACATTACTAATAGAAACGAATGGTTCGTTATACTTACACGGTCATTTTTACCTGCATGACTATTAAACTCGTGAATGGGATTTATCGCTTGATCAGGCGTCATTTTAATGTTGTGTTTAGTATCACCGCAAAATACTGTTTTGTAATTACATATAACATACAACAAACGAAACATAAAATAAATAGGTAAAAATTCAAATACATAACACGACGTTAAAACCTTTTATTTTATCATGTAAGACTGGATACAAGTCTTTTAAGTCAAATGACTATATAAGTGTCTGGTGAATCATCGTACGACTGAAAAATAAAAAGTTGTGTTTCCTTAACCACCACTACAAAAAAAAAGATTGTAAAAGAGCTGTATATTAAGTTTTAGAAATTTTCCAGTTAAACTATGACATTTTTATTATGTTCCTGAAGGAATCTCAAATGAGCTCAAATGTATGTGTCATCTACAATTATATACAATATAGTAGTCCGATGAAGCTGCTAGACCTTACTAGGCCAATAGAGTAGCCAGTTTGAAAAACAAAATATACAATTGTGTATTAAGTAATATTAAGAAGTAGCGGGCCCGGCGGACGTTATACCTTTTTCATGAATCACTTTATCGGCATGAAAATCCATTCAGTATTTTCTGAGCTTATCGCGAACAGATAGACATACAGACATGGCAGCAGGAGTCAAATTTGAGGTAGGGCAGCATTGGTTATAGGTAGTGCGGAAGTAAAAAAATTATCATAATTGATCTGCCCTCGAATGTCACAAACTGTGGTAAATTCGAAAACCTTTATATAACTATGGCTACAATTTTATTTTTAATTTCAAACTAAGAACAAACAATTTAATTATAATAATTGATCTTAGTTTTTGGTATTTTAAGGTAGGGCATTGTAATTTCAAGGATTTCATTGTCCCTCAATGTTTTTCTTTTTTACTCTCCTCTGTCAGATGTCATCTCAGAATCCAAACATGAAATCGTATTTAGATAACACAATATTGATGAAAGTTAAGATCAATATGATTCAATAACGTTTGTGCAAGTGACCCTTAGAACTGTAATGTATCATTTTAAAACATGTATATCAATTTTTTTTTATTTATATAGTATAAAACAAAGTCCTTTGCCAAACTACCGAACGGATTTTCATGCGGTTTTCAACAGTGGATAGAGTGATTCACGAGGAACGTTTTAGTATATAATTTGCTAAGGATTTTTTCCATTAAGACAATCAGGGCGCGACAACGTATGCGGGGCCCGTTAGTATAGTATAAATTGACTAACAAATATACCGTATTAAAAACTGTACATCAAAGTTAAGCTGAATCACAATTGTTTTTTTTATATAGACGATATATTGATTTTTTAATGAACTCCTATGTTGATAGTTCTTAAAATATCGATGAGCTTCATACAAACAGATGTATATATTATGAAGCACGGGTCAATAGATAGTTTGGCGGAATAAGTTTTAAAAATTTACTGAATTTGTCACCTTGAACAATTTGTATTATAACAAATGATTTAATATAAAATTGCAATTTATATGTAAAACATTGTTTTCTAAATCATGAAATTTACAATATCTATTGGTTTATTATTTTATGTAGGATTAAGAAAAAAATGTAAAAACATAGGCATGCTATGACCATTTTGAGACTTAAATCTTAATTCGAAACAACAAGTGCAAAATTAACAATTATTAAAGTAACAACATCCATATTGTTTATTTCAACACAGTGATTTTCTGGTGATTGCCACAGACTACGTTATATAAAGTGATTGCTAGCAAACACAACTCAGGTTTTTTACTGTCACTTTGTTATTGATATAATTAATACTACATAAAAGAATCTACAATAGGTACATACAAGTGTGGCGGTTGTGGTTGATTTTTGAATACAACAGAGTGTATACATTGCACCAAAGTGTACAGGGATGTTTTATTGGGTATATGTGGCTATTCCAACAGACACCCCAGTAATAGGACCACACTGGCCCTATCTTAGTTGTTAAATAAAAATATCACAGAAGGATAATTCATCCACATCGGTAAAAGAATTAGGTACTATTAAATGATTGCGGACAAAATAAAACAAGTTAGTAATTAACTTTAACTACCACTGATATTACCGAAAACCTTCGTTGTAGCAGGTTTACTGAATCAATTATTAAGTCTAGTTCCGAGTTCTGCAAAAAATCTATTGATGCGGTTGAGTTAATAGATAAAGGTTTGAAAGCATCATTGACACTGGAAATCTGTTACCTACTTAATTAAATGAGTGCTATGAAAACAGAAATCCGTGAGTACTGTCAAGAAATTAGTAATATTGACGAATCTTACATTACGCCAATTGCAAATTAGCAGCATAACACAAAAGATTGACTCCATTGAAAACGTGCATACTGACCATTGTAATAAATGTATTAATATATTGGAAACGAAAGTTGAAGTGCTGGAGAATAAGTATCCAAAATTCCATGACTCAGACAAAACAAACACACAGACACACAGAGAAGATACAATCGCTGAATTAAAGCAACAACTTAATGCAATCAAGTATTACTCTGAAATGATGCTGAGATTGCTGGTTTACTTGAAAAAAAGAGATGAAAGTACATATCACCTTACTAATCTAAAATCTCTGAAGCTGGATTGGAAAATAAGCGAGAATGATATCGTCTTAGCGAAATGTGTTGGATTGATTCGGCATAAACGCACTCGATATTGATCGCTCCAGAAATATTACTCTCAGATTTGTGCATCGCACTTTGCAAGATCAGTATCTTTGTTCAGCTCGCGTACGCTGGCACCTCTTGACTACGTACTTTGACCTGCGTGGTTCTGAAAGGCGAATATATATTAATGGACGCGTAACCAAACAAAATAGGAAACTTTTTGGAAAAACACGTGAAGTGCGGCAGCGCCTTAACTGGAAATACATTTGGACTAAACAAGGAAATATATTTGCAAGAAAAACTGAAACACCGCATTTAGAATGAATACGCAATGAATCAGATAAAAAACTATTTTTGGAGTCAACTAAATTATTATATTTAAGTTTTATCTTTATTTGTATAGTATTTTTAATTTTTACCGTCATGTGTATTTTATAATTGTGGGTCCTGCTGTAATATATGTATGATTATAATGTGATAGTTTAACAGAAAAAATGTTATAAATTTAAAATAAAGTTCTGTACTTCAAATGAAGTAAGATATTTGTAATTGTGTTAAAGAAAACACAACTTTTTGTTCTTTAATACGATGGCTCAACAAACACCTCTACGTCCAGTTTGACTAAAAGGACTTATATCCAGTATCTCCTGAATAAAATAAAAAGTTTTAACGTGGTGTTTATTATAGGTACGTTTTTGAATTCTTTACCACCTGTTTATTTTGATTTCTCTGTTCCGTTTTTTAATTTTTTGTATGTGATTACCTACCTTTTTACCTACTACCTAGTATTTAGTGGTGATACTAAACAAAATATTAAAATGACGCCTGATCAAGCGATAAATCGCATACACGAGTTTAATAGCCATGCAGGTAAAAACCACCATGTAAGTATAACGAACCAATGATATTTTATGTAACAGATTTTTACTCAAAATATTAATAACGAACCTTTTGTTTCAATGTGTATTTAATTTAGTTTTTATTTAGTGTAATTTTGTTTACACCGTATGTCGGAAGCATTGCCGAACAATTGTAAGTAATTATAAATAATTTAAAATTGATAATGTACATTTTAGGAAAAGCGCGGAAGGAGAAATAAAATGCCACCACAACTTAGAAATGATAAAAAGGTTGAGACTTGTCAGACTCAGCAAAAGGATTCGTTGATATGTTCGAGAGATTATAATATAATTCAGAATAGAGTCGCGTCCATTGATCTGAGCAAACTGCTGGCGAATATTGCTAATGCAGATGATCCAGTAGTGCAATTAGCAGCAGTTCATAAATGCAAGAAGTTCATCTCTGACGGCAAGAATAGTCAGGTTAATAGAATAATATCTGAAGGCTTCCTTCCAATACTCATTCAAAACCTGTCTAGAGTTGACAACCCAACACTTCAATTTGAAACTGTATGCATCTTAGCAGACATAGCTTGTTGTTCTGCACATTCAGACCGGGCTAATAAATTAGTAGATGCCGGTGCAGTCCCAGACCTCATACAACTGCTTGAGTCTCCGCATGAAAATATTTGTTGCAAAGCTGTTGGTGCTTTAGGCGACATCATTTACCAGAGACCAGTTCTAAGAGACTTTGTGATTGGTCAGGGAATTGTGAAGCCATTGCTCAGTCTTATAAAGCCGGACAAATCCACTTCTATTCTGTTGGATGTGGCTTGGGCGATTAAAGTCATGTGCGAGGAGGCACCATTGTCAGACGAGGTTATTCAAGAAATACTTTCTCCTCTTAACGAACTAATATTTCACAATGATATATATGTAAGTTAATATGTTGTTATTATCACATATATTTGTTTTTATATCTTTTATTGTAGTTGTTTATTTAGGTGGTAAAACTTTTTCTAAGTACCCTTCTACTTGGACTTTATTTTCAGATAATATTATTAGTAAATGTTTCTTCCTTCTTCTCTTTTAAAATGGCAACATGTGTGTGCACACAATTTTGCCAATGTCAAGTGAATGGAGCCATAAACAATGGAGATTGTGCCAGACAATTAATATTATCTTTATATCCAGACCGGGCTATCTACAAACGATACCACAAAGAAAGCACATATAAACTAAACATAAAACATATTATTAGAATACAGACTTACACTAATTAATCTAAAGTTTAATTTTGTTAGTATTCATAAATTTCAACAAGCATTCTAGAATTAAATGTTAGTAGGATAATAACATAATGTTAGTAGGATGGGGAATAGACTGAGGTAGAACATTAGAGAAATTGTTTCTAGGGCAATTAAAAAATATGTGATCCATCCTCTAAGCCACATTTACAAATAGAGTGATCCCTGATCCTTATTATCAGGTTCCATGGGGAGGAAGTTACAGGTACAACTAGTTGATAATAAAAAGTGGTAGGTAAATATAAAAAAGCTAAATAAAAATAAATTGAACTTAACTGGTAAATAAACTCATGTTCCCATATGTGCCACTGCTTACAACTACCCTTAGTACACATAATAATGGCAGGAATAAAATATTTAAAAAAGATAATGTATAGCACAAAAAAATCTACATGTACAATATAATATATCACTAAATAGTATAAAACAAAGTTCTCTGCCAAGTCTTTTGTTTGCGATAAACTTAAAAACTATTGAATGGATTTTTGTGTGGTTTACACTAGTAAATAAAGTGATTTATGAGGAAGATTTAAGTATATAATTTTTTAAAGTTTTTTTACAGGGCTGGATAACATCCGCCGGGCCTACATGTATAATATAAGAATATGTATGGGTACTTGTGTATTACATATACCAAGCTTGCTGCCGCGGCCGGATCGTGTTTGCATTTTTCGCAGTATAACCTAACCAAACCTGAATAAAAGAGCAAGCAGTGTCTTAGTCCGGTGAAGTTGTGAAGGCTTTATAGGCCAATAACCTAGTAAGTTTGAAAATATATAATTGAGGGGCTGCATTTGCAATTCCCATCTTGATATAAAGGTCGAGGGGGGTGAAAGAGGTGATTTCTCCTTCCCGTGGAAAGTCATAGTAACTGAGATATTCATGATCAAAGTTTTAAGATTATGTGTCACCTCCGAATCATTGGTAATTTTGTATATCACCAACTTGATGATTTTTGAGTTAAAACAAAATAGTTTCATCCGGGTTTGGTTAGTTTCGGTTAGACTGTGAAAACAGACAACGCGAGCGAGCCAGCCAGCCGTGGCAGCTATTATTGTGCGGGTGCATTTAATACACAAGCACCTATGTATGTAATTTTTTTTTGTGGCTATTAATCTGACTTCTTAAATATCTTTCAGATCATACAAGAAATTATAGGGGTGATTATCAATCTAACAGTGGGTAGTGACACCCATATCCAGACAGTCATTGAATCTGGAATAGTTCCAAAATTAATACCTTTACTCTCTCATAAGGAAGTCGATTTACAAATTCTTGCTATGGAAGCTATTATTGAAATAGTCAAAGGAACTGATGAACAGTGTCAGTATGTGTTAAACTACTATGCATTATCATACTTCTCCAACTTATTATGCTCTGAGGTAGGTGTTTAAGAATGTAGTCTATTTTTTTTAAGTTGCCATTAATGATGTGATTAAACTAGTGCCTTAGTTCTCAAAGTGGCTCAAGTGGACCCCCAGGGGTCTATAGGAGACTTGAAAGGGGTCTACATTGGCATGACAATAAAATGTGGGTTCATAATTTGTAAGCGTGGGTACACAAAAATATATCTGCTTTTGATTGTGAAAAACTAAAATGTACATATATCTAATAATAATACACAAAAAATATCTGTTTTTAATTGTGAAGAACTAAAATGTACATAAATCTAATAATAAAAATGCCAAAAAGTGGCAAGAACCTAAAGAGGGGGAGTGCATAACCAAACAGACTCACATAGGCATTTATAATATTACCAAGGAAAGGATAATAATTGTCTATATGTATACTGATACTTGATCTTTGAAATAGAGTTACAACCTTAAACCTTAATATTTTGTTATGATAATCATCAGTCGAGTAGCAATAGAGTGGAAAGACAGGCAAAATGCTATATCCTAGCACTGAAAGGTCCCACAACTCGAGGGGATCTGTATACATATATGCTGTAGTCTTCCTGCCTTTCATTTTGACTGGGAATAAGCCACAAGTGCAGGCGGTGATTGCCACTGGTCAGATATCTAAAATTGTTGAGAACTTTAAATTTTGGTGACTTCACCAGGAATTGCCTCTATATAGAATTATTTCAAAACTAAGATTAACTAGTGAATGTAATGAAAATATTAAGTAATTTTTATCTACAACTGATTATAGAATAAGGACATCTGTGAACTAGCCTTATGGACCCTTTCCAATATATTGGATGGGAATGAACAGCAAGTGCAGGCAGTGATCGATGCTGGTCTGGTACCCAAAATTGTGAAGAACCTCGCCAATGATGGGTTCCAAATACAGAAGAAAGCTGTATGGGCTGTCACTGACTTCTGCATCAATGGTAACAATGACCAAGTCACTGTGCTCATCGACTGTGGAGTGATATCTCCTCTCTGCAAACTACTCACATGTAAAGACACGCAAATTATTAATGTAAGTATTCATTATAATTTATGATACTTTCAGCATAATAATCACCATTGGAGTTTGCGACTTCATCGATAATTGTTTGGATAATAATGATTATGATTTAAATTCCACAAGTCTCCACAATCTGTGATTTAGAGTTATTATGGATTTGACACTATTATTTCCTCCACATATTAATAACAAGTTGGTCAGTGGCTTACTCGCGTGGAACCTTAGATGAAAAACAGTAATTAATAAAGTCATCTGAATGTATTAAGTCCATTTAATTATCTACATTCCTCTTGCACTTACACAGCCTCTTCATTCAAATTACAGTAACTTTTGATAGAGAGGACCATTTTAATAAAACGAAGACTAAGCTATTCTCAAAGATATGCTTTATGATTTTCTTGATTTTTTTTCTTTTTTTTTTATGTCACAGGTGGCAACCGAACAGGTGGGTCACCTGCTGTTAAGTAATCACCACCGTCCATAGACACTAACAACACCAGAGGAGTTGCAAGTGCGTTGCCATCTTTTGGAGGGAAGGATTAGAGGAGGGAATGGGAGAGGAGAGGGGAGGGGAGGTGGGTCTCCGGCGCCCTCACTGACCGAACGAAACGCAACAATGCAAGCACTGTTACTTCACGTCCGTTTTCTGTGAGAGGGTGGGTACTGGTACTGGTGAGCCGACCCATTCATACAAAAATCAATAATAGTTTCAGCGTGACTCTATCACCATCTATCTTTCTTTGGCCTCAATTAGAAAAAAAAGTTATTAGAAAGTTTAATTTAATTTTTCTTTGTTTTAATAATATATATGGCTTTGTCTCCTTATTTTATACATGCTCTGTTCACATATAGCAGGGTTCCTGTCCATTTTTGTTATTGAACTCAGTTTTGTAGACATTAAATAAATAAATCATCATACTTCTTATATCTTCTTGGATTGGTAGCTCGTTTTTTATTTCTTATTGAATCATTTTGTATACTGTTCGGATTTACTGCTATCAACAGAGTTTGTAGACAACATATTCAATATAGTTCTCTAAGGAGTGCTGAATTGGTTCTAACTGTTTTGTACAGTAGCAAGTCTTACTAGTGATTATTAAGCCTATATCTGTCTATACCTATAAGCTATGTCTGTCTGTCTGTCTATTTGCGATAAACTAAAAAACTACTGAACGGATTTTCATGCGGTTTTCCCCATTAGATAAAGTGATTCATGAGGAAGGTTTAAGAGTATAATTTCTCAATGTTTTTTTTTTATTATCTGGGCGGGATAACTTCCGCCGTGCCCGCTGGTTAAAAGATTTTTTTTAAATTTAATTTAGGGACTTGGAGTCCACATAGAACATGTCAGTCCCATCATACCCTAATCTTAAAATATTCACCAAAGAGACTTCAACACAAACTTCCATAGAATCTTGGCTTCCTCACTTGCAGGTGCACACAAGATTCTATGAAAGATACTCTGATCCAATCTATTCAGTTTTAACTCATCGATGAAAGCTTTTCTTTGTACTTTATTGCGGTCACATTCCATCTAAAAATAATTTCTCATCTGTAGTCTGAAACCAAACCAACGATCGGCATAACAGCGCCATCTATTAACACCCGTGAAAGGAGTATACGTACGTACATACTTTTAATTCCATGTACAGTGTAAACTCTATAACGATACTTAACTAATATAAATTTTTTGCCTTATGGAGGGTTGTCCTTAATTGAAGTGAAGTCGAATTGATATTATGTTACTTGCTAATAAATGTTCTGTTCTGTGTCCCTGACAACATGTATATAAAGTTTCACGATGTTCAGATAAGTAATAAGTATATGTGAAAGCGTAACAAACTCACATTCACATTTACAATAATAGAATATATTAAAATACGCAGAATTTTGTCAATATTTATGATTATATATATATATATACAGTAGAACCTCGATAAGCTAAAATCCAAGGGAAACACAAAATATTTTAAGTTATAGAGTTTTTAACTTATCAAGGGTTTATGTTACGCTCAAACTTTCGCTGCACACTTTCTTAAATGCCAAATCAAAGTTGCCGTTTCTCAAAGTTTCAGTATGGGTCTGTAACACTGATGTTTTGGTTTGGACACTGTTTGAACCACCTACTAAATAAACATTGCTCTAAAATAGGGAATTCAGCAATTTTTTTTCGTCTTTTACACAAAAGACTTTCTCCATATTTTCGTTTCTTCAAGAGTTCAGCTTCTTTTTGAATTATAAGTGATAATGTACTTTAATGTATTCCAAACTGAGCCCCATCATCTCTCCTTTTTAATCCATTTTCACCGCTTTTAATTTATCAGCGTGTGTTAGTGTTGTTAATTTTCGTTTTGAACTCATTCTACTTAGGTAACTTTCATCACACAGCACAACTTCCTGGACAGTGATTAACAACGAATCATCCAAGTAAGCCGCTGTCCTAACCAGCGCAAATACAGCTTTTAGGGATTTCAAAGAAACAATAGGGGATTGTACACTTATTATATTTGTCAACAATTTAACTTGTAAACACGTGCAATCAATAAATTTCGCGAAACTTTTTGTTTTGTACATTCCTTCGAAATGACTCATTGGGAGACAGCTTATAATACAGAGCTCATCGAAAAATGTCTCTAAGTAACTGAGGGCTAATACTGTAATTAGTAGTTATCGAGGGTGCATATTTTAAGTAATAGATAGAATTAAGGCTCTGAGGGGAAGGGAACAGATTATTTTTTGAAGTTATAGAGGTTTTTACCTTATCAAGGTTTAACTTATCGAGGTTCTACTGTATTTATTATTATATATATATTATGATTATTTCGAAATGGAGAAAAAACTGTTAACAAATATTGTTGATTACATATAAACTATATAGTATGTTACATTATAACACTTGGGAGACATGGTTGAATAAATTGACTCTTTGCAGTTTGTGTTAGAAGATTTATGCAATATGTTGAAGAAGGCCGGAGGTAATTTTAATAATGTGGCTCACATGATCCGTGAGTGCGGTGGAATTGATAGAATCGAAGAGCTGAAGATTGATGAGAATGCACAAACATGTAAGATGGCGAACTGTGTTCTTGAAATATACTACTCCAGAACTGTAAGTTTTGTCCTCTTATTTATACATACAATAAGAATGTAAGTTTAATGTGTAAATTGTTCCGTGTCTTTGAATAAGTAACAAAATAGATTTCAATCATTTTTAGAAATGTCTGTCTGTTTATTTGAATAGCATTCTGCTAAAGTTTTGCGTACACGATAAACCCTAACCAAGAAAATCATAAAGCATATCCTCGAGTGACGCTTACTCTTGGTTTTATTAAAATCAGTTCACTCTATCAAAAGTTATTGTAATTTTAATGACCACGCGACTTAAGTACGAGAGAAAAGTAGATAAGTAATTGGATTTAATACATTTAGATGATTTTATTAGTCACTGGTTTTTTTTACATTAGATTCCACGTGTATGGAGTCGCCGGTATAGCTAATACATTAGAAAACAAGTTGTAGCCAGTGTAGATAACATACAGGTGTAAATTTGTATGTTTTTAATACCACAGGTAATTTTAAACAAAGTAATATTTCGGAAATAGTGGCAAATAAGTGGTAGTTGTCTGTAAGTTAATTGATTACGTTTGTTTTAGACAATGCATAGAAAGAAAAGATATAGAGCCATTAAGAAACGTCAAAATCTATTAATCAAGTCCTCTAGTGACATCAAAGTGTTGGTGATGAAAGCTGTTGATGATGACAATCCAGCAATACTGCTAGAAGTACTAAAACTATGTAGGGAACTGTTGTCTCAGGACAAACCACCCCCAATAGATGAAATTACAGCAACAGGCATCCTTCCTGTACTTGTTAAATGTTTGTCCCGTACAGACAATTCTACACTTCAACTTCAGTCTGCATCGATTCTATTAGAGGTAGCTTCTGGAAACTCAGCACAGATTGTTAAAATAGTAGATGCTGGTGCAGTATCAGAACTCGTACAACTGCTCAAGACTCCGCATGAGGATATTTGTAAAACGGTTCTTTTGGTATTGGATAAGATCATTCATACTGGTCCAATTCTGCGGGACTATGTGACTGAACAGAATATTGTGGAGCCATTCGAAGTACAGATTTCTACTTTAAGAGCTATTGCGAACATAGTTACTGGTAGCGATGAACAAACTCAGACTTTGTTGAACAATGGCCTGTTGTCGCTCTTCCCAGCTCTGTTATCCCATCAGGTGAGTGGAAACCTAGTTTGCTCTCAATACGTTAGTTACTTACAGACGTCAAACGCTGTAGCAGAGTGTATTTATTGTGTTAAATAATTCGCTTTTCTAAATAAAAACATGTTTTGTTTGTGTTAATGTAGAATTGATCGGTCTTGCACTTCTGATAATGTGTACTCAGAATATCATGATGATCAGTCGAACGTTTAAGCAATGAAACAGTAACAAATAAACAAACTAACTCACTTTCGCATTTATGATATCGGTAAGGATGGATTACGAGCACCTCTCAGTCATGTTTCCTTTGAAATGCAAAGCAAGGCTGTAAGTTCCAATGTTAAAACGAAACATTTTATTTTATACTCCAGTTTGCTTTCCTTCTGCCTTTATTTCTACTTTTAAATTTTATTTTGTAAGAGTTGGTCAATATATACGATCTACTATTGTTCACATTCAAGTATTTCATTTTATAAAATTTTTCATCACAAATCTGCTTGCATCGTTATCAACACCATTAAAAATTGATGATGTTCCTTCTACTATAGTAAATATTTCATGAGCTGCATCTTGTATATGGGATAAATACATTCTTAAAGTAATGAAGCATATTATTACACAAATACTATTTTGCGTGCTGACTTCAGCTGTACTAATCCAATTCGTCCGGAAAGTCTACCAGTTTGCTGATACCGCTAATTGCCTCTTGAGGAGTTCTCTGTGTTACAGGTAGAGATACAGTCAGCTCTCTGTGAGACACGAAAATTCAGTAAATGTTTCTTAAACTACCATTGCTCCTCTCAAGGCTCTAGAGAGTATCCATCTGTTTAGATATTAAACATAAATTGATTTCTCTTCGATGCTCTCAATAAATTGCTATTAATTGATGAATTTGACAATAATTAGTGTAATTTTTTCCACGGCATAGAATATGAGCATCCGTGAAATAGCTGTGACAGCCCTTTCCAATATAATGGCTGGGAGTGAGCAGCAAGTACAGGCCGTGATTGATGCAGGTTTGATACCCAAGATTGTGGAGACCCTCGTCAATGGGGAGTTACAAATCCAGAAGAATGCTGTTCAGGCAATCACCAACCTCAGTGATAGAGGCACCGAGGAACAAGTTGCAATACTCATTGACTACGGAGTGATATCATCATTCTGCAATCTACTCGACTGTAAAGACATTCGGATTATAAATGTAAGTATTTGAGTACCTGAGCGAGTAAACTTTTTTTGCTTAGTTAACACAATTATTGCATTTTTGCTACTAGATGTAAGTCGAACCACTTTTTCGTACTTTGTAAATTTAAGGGTGTAAGGGGTATCGAACAAAATCATAAGACTTGAGACACCCAAGCCAACTTCACCTGCACGTGGTACACCCTGCTTAATAACGAACGAGGCAATGGCGAAAGCGGGGTGGTAGGGCTCTACAGCCTGACTGGGTCGCAACCACCATGTATATGGGGAAAAAGCCCGTCATAGTGATTCGCTTCTGCGGGTCGCGTTTCGGGATCAGCCTGTGCATATCCAGCTTTTCGCAGGCCGGCATGACAGCGGCGACCGGCGATGGATAGTGTATCACTCGGTGGTCGCCTTTGTTTTTGGATTGTGCTGTGCCTACCATCAGGCATAGCACAATAAATTTGCCGTGCTACAATAAAAAAAAAATGTAGCCTTTGACCATATTTACTTGATGTTAAATTATATGGTTTAAAATGGTAACCACCCTAAACCTAAAGGACTAGCTTTCAAATGCAGCTGCAGGTATACACCAACAGGTGTTGAAGGTGGTAGAGGTACGCTGAAGCTTCTACTGGTTTCAGCATGAATGTGTCGGCTCGCCCGGGGTACTGCCACCCGACACACAGAAACACCCACCTCAACTAACACTGCATGCATTGCTGCGTTTTGTTCGGTCAGTCAGAAAGCCGGAGACCCAGGTCCCCTATCCCTACCAACCCTGTCCCCCCAAACACAGGCTGGTAACGCACTTGCGACTCCCCTGGTCATGCTAAAGTCTATAGACGACAGTGATCATCAGGTGACACGCCTGTTCGTTTGCTTCCTGTGATATAAAAAAAAGGTGCTTGGTGACAGATTTTCATTTTGAGGATGGTAACTGACAAGCAGGCTTGAAGTTAGTCCTACCACCATGTTATGGCTTCTCTTTATCGAAAGCTTCAGATCATTCATAAGGATTCGAACCTACGTAGATCGACGTAGTGTCCGAGAATTCTAATCACCGAGCTGTCATCGTGACGAATTTCAAATCTGCGTAATGTTATATACTGCCATCTCACGAAATATTAAGGTACCAGTTGTCATGCAAACGTAAAACTGTTAGTACCACAAATAAATACTAGACGACGTTGTATGACATTGAAAAATTCATCATCGGACAAATTATAATCGGTGGTATTATTTGACTGTCTTGCGTGACCAAATTTGGGAGAATGTGTATGACCTATGACTGACAGTAACAAAGATGGGAAAATCGATTTAAAAAGTCACCATTTTTGACGACGTGTTTTTTTTTGTATTTGATCATGACAAAGTGCTCTAGTACAATGCTAACAAATAACAACGGTATAATTTTTCCCGACAATTCTCAGATTATGTTTTCTAACACAGTTACAAATTAACAATATAGTTTTATTTAACAGTGGCTTAGGATATAGGTTTGAATAAATATACTATTTGCAGGTCTTGTTGAAAGGTTTACGCAACGTACTGTTAAAAGCAGGAAGGAACGCTGACAAAGTGACTGACATCCTCGAGGAGTGCGGTGGAATCGACAAGATCGAGAAGTTACAAGTCCACGATGATCTGGAGATATGTGATGTAGCGTACGATATTCTTGAACAATACTGTGGCAAAGATGTGAGTGTTATTTTTTTATATATTATATAATAACCAAAAATAAAACTGAGTTCAGAAAAATCTACTCGAAAAATGGAGCAGAATGTATTCAACCTTAGTCAAGTATCTACCTAGTCTTAGATTGGTCTATCAATTTCTCAATCGCTATACATTACCTATTTGATTTTAAGGAGTTCTCTGCTAAATGCTCGAAGTTCAAGGTCCAATGCTAATGTGATTGAAATAGTACCACCTAGAAAATATCCTTTTTCCAATAAAAAAATGATATTTACCAAGTCTGTTTATAAATAACAGAATTTTGGGGTAACAACATAAAAAAAAACAACCGAGATGAGATCCTCCTCTTTTATGAAGTCAGTTAAAAAATTCTTTAGCTTTTAATCCAAGAATATTTGCATCATAAAGATACTCATAGCATTTCAAATGAATTCTATAATATATAGAAGTGCTTTCTTATAGTAACAATGAATATTAAGTAATATAGAATTGATAACACTAGCGATTAGGTGACAAAATTCTCAGTTTTACTACTTTGTCTTTATAAAATCCCGTAAAACCTGACTCGTAAAAATCACAATATACTTGTTGGTATGTATGAACAGTAGTCAAAGAATTTATTACCATAATACAACAGTGATAAAAGAATATTTATTATAAATTTGCTATCATTGACTTTTTTTATAGTAAAAAAAAATCTTTTCATTGTTTTAGTATGCGAGTACAGATTTTGAAAATGAAAATACAGAACCAAATATTCCACAAGAAGATGCAAAACCTAGGTCGCCTCCAAGAAAATACCTAAAGATATATATTGAAAAACAAAGGGCGAAAAAAACATATCAAAATATGGACGAAACTCAAAATAAAAGTAACCAAGAGGACTGTGCTATATTTTGTGAACACGTGGCAAACAAACTTAGTCAGTATGACTATGAAACCAAGAATCATGTACAACAATTAATTAATAATATTTTACTTGACGCAGATAGGGGCAAATATAATCATCCATCCCACTTAAAAACCCCATTATCTAATTCTAATGTACCATCATCAGTATCCTATTCAAATTCACTCCCACCTAATGACGCGATACCAAAGTCCTCACCTGAGTCTATGCCGTTTCCAAGTCCTTCAATTCTAATACCTTCCTCCCAATCAATGCAATCACCAGATCTCACGATTCCGATATCTTTATCACAAACAATATCATCGTCAGGTCATACAGTTACGATGTCTTCGTCGGAAACAATACCATCACCGGGTCACACAATATCGATATCATCTTCCCAAATAGTACCATCACCCGACCTGACAGTTCCGATATCTTCTTCCCAAATAGTGCCATCATCAGGTCATACAATTCCGATATCTACGTCAGAAACTATACCATCACCAGATCTCACGATTCCGACATGTTCGTCACAGACCCTACCATCACCAGATATCACAATTCCGATATCTTTATCACAAACAATATCATCATCAGGTCATACAGTTCCGAACTCTTTGCCGCAAACACTACCATCACCGGGTCACACAATACCGATATCTTCTTCCCAAATAGTACCTGCACCAGGTCATACAATTCCGATATCTACGTCAGAAACTATACCGTTACCAAATCTCACAATTCCGACATCTTCGTCACAAACCATACCATCACGAGATCTCACAATTCCGATAACTTTATCAAAAACAATATCATCATCAGGTCATACAATTCCGATACCTGCGTCCAAAACAGTTCCATCACCAGGTTTCACAATTCCGATATCTTCATCCCAAATAGTACCATCACCCTGTCTGAGAGTTCCGATATCTACTTCCGAAATAGTACCATTAGCATATCATACAATTCCAATATCTACGTCAGAAACTATACTATCATCAGGTCTCACAATTCCGACATCTTCGTCACAAACCATACCATCACCAGATCTCACAATTCCGATATCTTTATCACAAACAATATCATCATCAGGTCACACAATCCCAATACTTATGTCCCAAACAGTATCATCACCAGGTCATACAATTCCGATATCAGCGTCCAAAACAGTGCCATCACCAAATCAAAAAAGTCTGGTATATGCTTCTCATACAGTACCATCATCAGGTCTCACAAGTCCTATATCTTCTTCCCAAACATTACCATCACCCGGTTTCACAGTGCGCCTCGGTGACCATTCCACTAAGGAATGCTATCACTCTACGATTTCCACCAACACTCCGAGCTCCGAGCGCGGCGAGGGTCATAACGCGAATTATCGCGGCTGTCCCCGCGCCCCGCGCACTCGACGCCCCCGCTACCGTAGACAGGTTTCTCCGTCTAAGGTGGTCGCTGCCTATGCCCGCCCTCAGCTTCCGCCTCTCATGTCTGCAGAGGCCTTCCCGAGTCTGCCGAGCACTTCCCGTGCACCGCCAGCGTCCGCACCAGCGTCTAGTGCGCCACTCTGGTCCGCGCGGGCCCCTCAGGCCCCGTGGGCCTTTAAACCCAAACCCCGACCTCAGGCGGCTATGTCTGTACTGGCTGAACCCGCCCGTTCCCACTCCAACTTCCAATCGCTCATACAGCTGCTCATCTGTCACGAAATTCCTGACCTCATAGCATTCCACGATATGATAAACAGTAGTTCGAACCAAGGTCTGCAAAACGCGATATCTAGCTTTCCCGCCATTGCGGCAACCATGCAACGTCTCGGGATCCCCTTAGTCCCGATTAAATAATTTTTTTAGTAAAGATAGAGTAAATCCGGGTAATTACACCTTTGTTGGATTTAAACCTTGTTTGTAATTCTAAGTTCGATTCCAACACCGGTGCCATTTAATTATCCCTCAGATTTGATCTCTCTCAACATACGTGCTTGCGGCCACGCTTGGGAAACTCTCCTTCGCGCCGCCTCGAAGGAGGTCCTCTCACTCGATTCCGCACATACGTCGCTTCTCTTCCAGTGGCATCTCGAGCCTAGGTCGTCCCCGGATGGAGCCCTAGAGCTGTTATTATCGCGATACAGTGCCTTATCTACAGCACTTGTACACACATCAGATCACCTCACATACGTGCACATGTTACACACATGGAGGAAGGGTTTTATTTTTCCCTTCTTCGAACCGAATCGAGTAATTTAGTTCGTTTTATTTCCGATTTTCAAGTAAACGTTTGTGAATCATACAATTTCAATTGTATGAATAGCTTAGAATAGTTTAGATAGGTTAGATCCGCGGGAATCGACAACAGCCCAAGACGAGGTGTGCCCCGCACCCTTGAGTAAGTTGTCTGAATAAAATCGTTTGAGTACCTTAAGGGCTCATCTTAATAGTTCGGCGAAGTTGTAAAAACCGTGCCAGGTCAATGGCGTAGGTAGTTCGAAAAAAAGTCTCACAATACCGATATTTCCTTCCCAAACAGTACTATCACCAGGTCTCCCAATTACGTTATCTACGTCCCAAACAGTAATATTACCAGGTCTAACAATTCCGATATCTTCATCCCACAGAATATCATCACTAGGTCTCACAATTGCGGTATCTTTATTCCAATCAATGACATCAACCACTCTTACAACTCCAACGTCTTCGTCCCAATCAATACCATCAACAGGTCATACAACCCCAATATCTTCCTCCCAGTCTATACCATTACTAGGATTCACACTTACACAATACCATTTTTATATCATACTAGCCGACCCGTGCCCACTTCGTTGAAGCTCGTTGAAAGTTCGTTGAAGCGGAAGCTCTGAAAAGGAAAAAATACCCCGATTTTGCAACATTCTTCATTGCTGCTCCGCTACTATGTGTCTTAGCGTGATGATATATAGCCTATAACCTTCCCTGATAAATGAGTTATATAACACTGAAAGAATTTTCCAAATCGGACCAGTAGTTCCTGAGATTACCCCTTATAACGTCACAAACTCACAAACTCTACCTCTTTATAATATTAGTATAGATAGTTCCAACATTTTTGTTCCAATCAATGCCAATATCGAGTCAAACAGTTCCAATAGTTTCGGCCCATTAAATTAAATAACTTATGCCCGGTTTCTGCGGTACTTTAATTGTAGTTTATCTGTTCAATAGCGTTATCGGTTCGATAACTTGACTAACTGCGTTTGTGAACACAATCATACTATAAATGTCAGTAAAACTCAACATAACTATTGGTAGTTTAACTGGGTATCTCAGAAACCGAGCATTAATCATGACTTATCAATATCTCCATTTCAAACAATGTCGAATTTGTATACAACAAGCATAAATTTAATGGTGGTAGAGCCACGCTGAAACGATTACTGGTTTCAGCATGAATGGGTCGGCTCGGGGTAGTACCACCGTCTCATAGAAAACCCACGTGAAGTAACAGTGCTTGTATTGTTGCGTTTCGTTCGGTCAGTGAGAGCGCCGGAGCCCCACCTCCCACCCCCTCTCCACTCTCCTCTCCTTTTCCCTCCCCTAATCCTTCTCTTCAAAAGATGGCAACGCACTTGCGACTCCTCTGGTGTTGTTAGTGTCCATGGACGGTGATGATCACTTAACATCAGGTGACCCACCTGTTCGTTTGCCACCTATGACATAAAATGCATAATATAAAAGCACAAACACTTTCAGTTAGAAAAAGTTGTAGAAAAATTCGTAAAAATCTTGCTTTCTTTAATTATCTACCTTCAAAATACTAAAGAGACTGAATCAATAACAAAATATGTGAAGTACCAAAGATCAAACTATTAGAAAGTAAGAATCTACATAGAGCTGATTGATTGTGATATCTATATATATATAATAAGAATTTAAATCTAAGGTATCTGTATTTCTTTTGCATGTGTCTAGGAATAGGTTATAGAATACACTTCAATCATTTTTTGAAAAGTCTATCTGTGTGTTTGTGTGAACACGCATCGGCTATAGCACTGGGTTCACAATAAATCAACAGCAAGAAAATCATAAAGCATATCCGCCAGAGTAACTTAGTCTTTGTTCCATTAATATCGGTCTACTGTATCAAAAGTTATTGTAATTTGAACGCAGGCCCGAGTTAAATCTCGTACAAAAGAAGGATATTACTGTATAAATAATATGTAAGACACATTAAACGATGAACAATGTTTAATTATTCACTTTAATTACACAAATAACAATTAATATAAATTAAATTCATTAGATAATAAAAATAACCTTAGCAGTCAAGTATAGCTAAAACACAGTTCATAGATGGCGCTAATTGAAATATTTTGAAGCATTAAAAGTCTTACATATAACACATAATATGAACACTACATATGCGAGTTTTTTTTTATATTTAGGTTTACTTTTTTTCTCAGAAATAACAATTAATATGAATATAAATGAATTTCATTAGATAATAAGAATGAGCTTAGCAGTTAAGTATAGCTAAAACACAGTTCATAGATGGCGTTACACATATTATTTTAATAGTTTTAAGTATTTAGAATCATTAAAAATTGTATATATAGTCCATAATATTAACACTACATAATATATAAGGTTTTTTTTTAATTTGGCCTCTGTATTTTACCGTTATAAAATTAAATTAAGTCAATAGGAATATCTATTACATATATGATTTTTATCATTGTTTTTATATGTGTTACATTATAAAGAATGTATATGATATATTTTTTTAAATAAAATGATTTATCTATACATAAATGACTTAATTCATCACTGTTTTTTGCATAAGTGAAAGAAAATACTGAATTACTGAAGAGTGATCAACAAATATTGAATATTTATAACAATATTGTATGTAAGTATAACAATAAAACTGTGATTATGTTCAATTGTTTCATTTAAAAAAAAAAGAAGAGGTACCTACATAAAATAATTACTTGAAACTTTTTTGTACTTAACTTTATTTTTATATATTTATCTTTTAATACCCTTGTGTTAACGCGACCAAACCAGTTTGAGAGAGAAGCGGGGAGAGGGCGGCGCTCGGGGGTGGAATGCACGCGACGCGGCGGAGGCTCGGCCTCGCGCCATTGCGGATTCAGACTGCCGCCACACAACCACATACTTATGTAACGTAATAAATTAGTAAAACATCAACAAAATAGTATCATTCAACATAGTTTTTGGTGACCCCGACGTGATTACAACACACGAATATAAGAAGAAGTGATTACAAGACGTAACAACATAAGAAAAATTGAATAAAAACTAGCAAGTGGATTTGCATCGCCGCGACGCGACGGGCTTATATTGGCATGCGCCTAGGTACTCTGTGGCGCCTAGTCACATAGGCCATATCGCACGTCGTGCTACTACATCTGCGCTTCATTTGCATATTTTGGAAGTGCGTATTTATTGCTTGTTTGTTTTAATTTACTTATTTTTTAATTATCATTTTTAGTTTTATTTTCATATTTGAATATTTGCGCCTACAATGAGTACCTTAAAGGAATTAATTAAACTAAGAGCATCTGAACGCAATCGAATAACATTGTTTGAAAAGTTTCTAATGCCATTAACCACTACATTGCCTGAAAAGTTAACTAAGCGTAATGTAAATGAACTTTCAATTCGGTTGAATAAACTACAAGAAGTGTCTCGCTCCTTTGAGGAAATTCAGATGAAAATAGAACAATTAGATGAATCGGATGATAGTGAAAAATTCCTCGAAAGAGAAGTCACTGAAAATAAAATATTCACATTATGTGCTCAGGCCCAAGAAATCCTTGATTCGTGGGAAAGTAGTAAAAGAGAAAGTAGTTCGATCAGCGATTGCCCCACGAATACAAGGAATGTGAAGTTGCCTCCATTGAAAATTCCACCATTTGACGGCACCTACAACAAGTGGCTAGAATTTCGGGATATGTTTTTGTCTTTAATTCACAATAGGGATGACATCGACGATGTTAATAAATTTTATTATTTAAAGTCTAATCTAGAAGGCATAGCAAGCCAGGTCATTAGTTCTGTCACAGTTTCTGCTAAAAATTATGAAACTGCTTGGTCTCTACTCTGTGAGAGGTATAACAACAAACGTCTACTTATCAATGAACATCTGAAATGTTTATTTTCAATTGAACAAATGATTAAGGAGTCAGATAAAGGTATACGTAACTTAATTGATACATTATTAAAAAATTTAAGTGCATTAAAATGTTTAGGTCTTAAAACTGAAGAGTGGGATGCTCTTATTATTTATATGGTTTCAGCAAAGTTGGACACTGTGACTTTGAGCAAGTGGGAAGAATTTCGGAGCAATGAAGATACACCTTCTTTAGAAGAATTTTATTCCTTTTTGCGTCTTAGGGCAAATATATTAGAAACAGTACACACAAGTAAAATTTCTTCACTTTCGAATAATAATAATAGTAAAAATGAAAAACGATATAGTTCAAACAAATCAAAATCCTTTATTGCTGCTACTGGAAACAACACTAATAACAACAACAATAATAATTGTATTTATTGTACAAAAAATCATAAGTTACATGAATGCGTAAACTTTAAATCTTTACCTATAGACGAACGTAATTCAAAGGTTTATCAATGGAAAATATGTAGTAATTGTTTGCGTGGTGGTCATCAGTCGTTTCAGTGTAGATTAAGCGGTTGCAAAATCTGTAACAGAAAACATAACACATTATTACACAGACAAACTAATCAACAATCTTCTTCATTACAACAACATGGTCAACAACAGATTTTACAACAACAAGTACAAAATCAACAACAACTACAAAATCAACAACAAATACAAAATCAACAACAACTACAAAATCAACAACAAATACAAAATCAACAACAACTACAAAATCAACAACAAATACAAAATCAACAACAACTACAAAATCAACAACAAATACAAAATCAACAACAACTACAAAATCAACAACAAATACAAAATCAACAACAACTACAAAATCATCAACATACTTCTACTTCTACTACATTATTAACAACAAATCCTACCTATATAGACAACAATAATGAAATTAATTTAAATGAAGATTCTACTTCATTAATATCAATGTCTGCTGTCTCTGTTAACCAGGCTCTTCTTTCGACTGCTTTGGTTAATGTGACAAACAATGGCACACAATTCATTTTAAGAGCGTTACTGGACAGCGGTAGCCAGTCGTCATTTATAAGTAAATCCGCCCAAGAACGAATTGGATGTTCTAAATTGAGAAATATAAATCAATGCGTTTCTGTCTGCCTCATAAGACAATTCCTATTCATAAATTAAGCATTCCGAACAAAATTAAACTAGCTGATCCTAAGTTTTATCAGTCATCCCAGATTGATTTGCTATTAGGTGCGGATATATTTTGGGATTTGATTGGTACACGTAGACTAAGGTTAGCAGAAAGGGGTCCTATTTTGCTAGAAACAAAATTAGGTTGGATAGTGTCTGGTCCAATGGAGGGCAACATAAATTCGAATAATAAACGAATACAATGTCATTTTAGTCAAGATATAAAACAACAATTAACTAAATTTTGGGAACTAGATGATATTTCTTCGACTAAATTTGAGTCTAAGGACAATGAATACTGTGAACAACTATTTATTAATACAACTTCACGTGATGAGAATGGTAGATTTATTGTACAGATTCCACTTTGTGAGTCACCGGAAGCATTAGGTAACTCATATAATACTGCAGAAAAAAGACTGTTTCAAATTGAGAAAAAATTTAAATGTAACCCTGTTCTTAGACAAAATTACAATAATTTCATAAATGAATATAAAACATTAGGACACCTAAGTGAAGTTTCAAAACTCTTATCTGGAGAAAAAATTTAAATGTAACCCTGTTAACTAAAGCTTTGCATTTAGAGCTTGCTAGTGATCTCACATCTGATATATTTATACTCTGTTTGCGACGATTTATTTCTCGAAGAGGAAAACCCAGTAAATTGTACTGTGATAACGGTACCAATTTTGTAGGCGCAAATAACGAATTAGCAAATTTTTTGAAATCAAGCAGTGAAGACGTATCTTCTTTCACATCCAATGAAGGCATAGAATTTAAATTTGTACCCCCTTATTCTCCGCATTTTGGTGGACTCTGGGAAGCAGGTGTAAAGTCTCCAAATTTCATATGACGAGGATTTTGGGAAATCAACATTTGACCTTCGAGGAGCTGTCCACCCTATTTATCCAGATAGAGGCTATTCTCAACTCCAGACCATTAACACCACTATCTACGGACCCTAATGACTTGAGCCCGCTAACGCCGGGTCACTTCCTCATTGGGAGGCCACTAACATCATTACCATCACCATTTTTACGAGAACTTAACATCAATAAACTAAATAGATACCAGCATATTGAGCAAATGCGCCAGCATTTTTGGGAGCGTTGGCGTCACGAATATCTTAACGAAATGCAACAACGAACGAAGTGGAAACTCGATAAGGAAGGAGTTAAAGAAGGAGGCTTGGTGGTTCTCAAAGAAACCAATCTGCCTCCATTAAGTTGGCGTTTGGGACGCATCCATAAACTCTTCCCGGGAGCCGATGGAGTAACAAGAGTGGTTGAGGTAATCACTAGCAGGGGCATTGTACGGCGAGCTATTAATAAAATTTTGCCCACTCATAGCTACAAACCTCGAAACTCCTAGTTTCGACGGGGGGGAGGATGTTAACGCGACCAAACTAGTTTGAGAGAGAAGCGGGGAGAGGGCGGCGCTCGGGGGTGGAATGCACGCGACGCGGCGGAGGCTCGGCCTCGCGCCATTGCGGATTCAGACTGCCGCCACACAACCACATACTTATGTAACGTAATAAATTAGTAAAACATCAACAAAATAGTATCATTCAACATTTCAACAGTTATTAGCTGAACAAAGTTTCTTTAATATTTGTTTTATTTTAAAAGCTACTCTTACAGGTAACGTACGTAGCGATGGTAGATGAATTTCATATAGCACACTAGCTTTTGTTCGCGACTTCGTTCGCATTAATATAGATTTAATACGACCATCAGAAGCAATACATTGCATGAAAGAGACCCTATGTCCATTTTTCTATCTCTCATGAAAACCTAACTCAAACTCGCAGTCGTATTTATAATATTAGTGAGGGTTACATCCTCAGCTAAACGAAATACTTCGGTCATGTATCACATGCAATTCGACTGTTACACTACGAGACATATACATTTTTACATCTGTATATTACGAGGCAGTGCATTAAATAAACATAACACGCCCAAACGTGAAATTAATCTGCGTTATAAAAGAAACAATTAATTTCAGTTTATATAAATTTCTCATCGTTGTAAAGTAAGGTATAAAGTAGGGTGTAAGGGGTGTCGAATAACATCTAAGACTTGAGACATCCAAGCCAGACACCTTCACGTGGTGCACGCTGCTGAATAACGAACGAGGCAATGGCGAAAGCGGGGTGGTAGGGTTCTACAACCCGACTAGTTCACTACCACCATGTATAATGGCGAAAAAGCCCGTCAGCCTGTGCATATCCAGCTCTTCGCAGGCCGGCATGACAGCGGCGACCGGCGATGGATAGTGTGTCACTCGGTCAGTCGCCATTGTTTTTGGATTGTACTGTGCTTACCATCAGGCACAATGTAGTCATTTTGCCGTGGTACAATAAAAAAAAAACTGTTTACAAAGACGACGCCATTTTGTTGTCGATGAAAGTTGTTACGCACACATCACAAGGTATTTCTTTAATCATAGCCGTCATGAGAAGACACATCCATCCCTTATTTTCATATTGCCTCAGTTGAAAGCGTAAGTGCCGTGAGCACAATGGAATGTTGTGTTTAGAAATTACGCCAGAGTCAATAATGGTATGCGTCACTTCTAAGGATAATTCAGTAGGGTCATTTCACGTAAAGTGGACAACGAAAAAAAGGTGGCGTTCTGAAATTCTTTTATATTCAGCCTAATTAAATAATTTTATTTTTTTATGTCAAAAGGCGGCAATTTAACATGTGTGCCATCTGATATTAAGTGATCACCACTGTCCATTGACACTAGCAATACCAGGGGAGTCGCAAATGCATTGCCAGCCTGTGTATGGTGGAGGGCTGGGAAAGGGGAAAGGAGGTGGGCCTCCGGCGCTCTCACTGACCGAACGAAACGCAACAATGCAAGCACTGTTACTTCACGTCGGTGTTTCTGTGTGTCGGGTGGTACTATCCCGGACGAGCCGACCCATTCATGCTGAAACCAGTAATAGCTACAGCGTGGCTCTACCACCTGCTCCAGTATAGTCCGCGTTAAACTTTTTGACCGCTCTGAATATAGCTTTAAATTTGGCCTTTTATTTGAATATGGCTTTAAATTTTTAATGATAATTATCAAATAATAATAAAGAGAAACAGCGAAAATAGCAATAACCTGCAACATTGTGAGTTATTCTGCGACTTTACTGCAACTCACAGTAACGCACGTATCGTCGTGGTGCTATAGGGATGAGGAATGAGCTCTGGTGAGCCTGCTCCGCCATCACATCTTCCGCGTCATTGTATTATTTAAATTTGTGTTCTACGCATCTACTTCCGAGCGATCAAGCTTTAAAATTTATTGTGTGAAAGCGTGGCGTGGTCATTTATTGCAGAAACAGATTTACAACACAAATCGATATAAAATATATATTTTTCAGCTGCTGTTCTTGTGGGGTATTTGAACGCTATAATAAATAGCGTCCTGACATTACATAAAATATACAATAAGAATGTAACGTTGTCATGGTTACCAGTTGTTATTGCAAATTTAATAAATGAAGATACGAACAGATTTAATTACTGTTCTTTATTTCCTAATCAAAAGACCCGACAGTTCTAATGGTTGAATTCTGATTATAGACATCCATTACAAATTTCAATTTTTAGATCTTAAAGTTTACTTTTGTCTGATTTCGGTCAAGAATTGAGTTTTAAAGATTTGAATTGATTTTATAAGCAACAGATGGTAGTACTTTGTTGAACCCGATAGCAAATCGCATATTATTTGTGAAGACCTATAAAAAACGGCGGTGAAATATCTTCTCCGATCTTCTCGATAAAATAACAAACAATCAGTATCTTTCTAAGTCTTCAAAACTGAGCGCGTGTGCGCCCACGCCCATTTAGCTACAGATTACCCCATCGTGGTTTGGCGGTGAATTTCGGTATTGCTCACTCGCCGCGACCCCCCTCGGTAGTGGTTCAAGCCTAGGTTCGATTCCCTTCCCGCACGAAGCTAGCGCGATACAATGATACTAAAAACATTTACTGATTAGTTTAATACTCACAGCATATATCACTCCCACATATATGTACACATTACAGATAGGTACACATATGATGGAAGATTTTGAAAAAAAGAAGCTGCGAAAAGCACAGCAGTGAATGTTTACTTGTATATCATAGCTGTAACAATAACCATTTTGTATTACTGAGTAAGAAAATTGCATCAAGACAATGTAAACATAATGTTGGTTAATTATGTTTTATTTGTATTGGGTTATGTAATGTAAGAAACAAAAATATGCTTTGGCAAAAAATTTGAAGCCTGTTTTAACCTCTTAATTGTATTAAGATTAGAAATGGGTACCTCATATTGTCTGTGTTAATTGCAAAAATACTTTAGAAGGTTAAAAACAATAATTAAAAATAACATTGTAAATATTAATGTATTAACGACTTTACCAAGGACAGTTACAACGGGAATATTATGGGAGATCGCATTCTGGGCTTAATATGAGAAAACCCATACAAACATAAAGGAACTACTAAAACTATTTTTCTTTTAACTTGACCTTTGTTATTTTATATTCATATGCCATTGTTTATCACAAGTCTAGAATTTAAAATACTTTAACGTTGAGCAAAATCTTTGTTAATTGTATAAATAAAATAAAATAGTACTTATACAAAACTGCTTGTTATGATATCTCGTTTATACTACACTTATCTATACTAATATATAAAGCTGAAGAGTTTGTTTGTTTGTTTCTTTATTTGTTTGTTTGGTTGAACGCGCTAATCTCAGGAACTACCGGTACGATTTGAGAAAATCTTTCAGTTTTAGATAGCTCATTTATCGAGGATATATCATCACGCTAAGACCAATGGGAGCGAAGCATCAATGAAGAATGTTTCAGAATCGGGCTGTTTTTTCCTTTATGTGCGCGTTAGCGTTAGTATTATATACGTTGCCATGGTAACGTAGTAAAATTCTATCGCAAACATTTTTATAATTTATTCTGTGTTTCTATCCAAAATGTTTATTCTACGTTTGTTTTGTTTCCAATTTTTTATTTGTAATCTATTACGTATTATAAAATGTGTGTGTCTATGTGAAATTAAAATAACAACTTTTTGGCGAATGGATATGGATACATATAACAAAAAAAATTATTTGTAATCTTGTCTGTCTGTTTGTTTTTTCCGATTTATGTCCAAAACGGCTGGAACTATGTTAACGGGAATTTTACTGACATATCCGAAATTATAGCGTTTCACATATTCTATTTTATTTGTTGAACTGTTACCCGTGCATTCGTCCAAGTGCAATTTATCAAAAATATGTTGTTTATTGTAAAAAAACCCCGTGAGAAGTGTGCTGAACATCAAGAATAAATGTACGTCATTGAAAGTCATCAATGTTTGTATGTAATTTAAATTATATTATCTTTTTGGTCAATTTGGTGGCTAATTGCGTCTACATAACTCAGTGATTATAGCAACGTATAAGACTACCATAATTATATCGACAATACGGGCATATTATATCTATATAATAAAAGATTTAACACATTTAATTCGATAATATATAGCTTAACATTTTAATTACTTTCTTATATAGTCTAAGTGAGCACTGAGGGTGATATATTATAGGTTAAAGTTCCAGGACCGAGCCGAACCTGAGTAGATGGGTCGGGGGACCCATCTCCTCATTGCACAGGTGAGGCTGACGAGGGGAGACGATTGGTGGTGTACCCAGTAGTCTCTCTATAGTAGGACGAAGCCTGGCGTTCACTCGCCAGGCTGCCGCAGGGGCGGTTTCTCAGGTAGACAGCAGGTCCGTGCGAGTCGGACATAACCCACTCTCTCCCCCGAGAGGGTGGCGTATCCATAAAGGATTTCCCCTCGTAAATAAAAAAAAGGGTAAAGTTCCAGGTATGTTGCTGATGATAAATCCCATCCCATTCGATACACTGTTATTATTCACATATCTAATGTACACGTTACAAGTTACAGTAGATGGCGTGCGTGTCGTATTTAAAAATTGTTTTTGTAAAAGCATCTCTGTAATGTACACATGCCTACTCATAATTTTACATTTCTTTAATACATTTTAAAAAACGCGTGCGGAGCCGCGGGTAACAGCTAGTTGTATCATATATACTTTGTATTCCGTAAATATCTCAAAAGAGAATAAAATGAACCATTTGAATTTTCGTGCAAAATAC
This sequence comes from Antheraea pernyi, assembly GCA_015888305.1. Taxonomy (NCBI): domain Eukaryota; kingdom Metazoa; phylum Arthropoda; class Insecta; order Lepidoptera; family Saturniidae; genus Antheraea; species Antheraea pernyi. The sequence goes on along the minus strand of MU160413.1, from coordinate 31,883 downwards.
TGATTTTCGTTAATAGCCTATCTTCAAATGCTACTATTTTCTTTTCTCGATATATCCGATCTCTCGATATATTCTCGGAATGCAAAGTGTTTCGTACGGGTACAAAAGATTGCACGACAATAACTGTTTGAAAGTTTAATGTATATTTAAAAACAGAAATTACAACTTTTCAAGAAAGTTCTGTGGTGTAGTTTTATTTTGATACTTGTAAATATGGTTGTGACTTGCATCTACATATTATTTTGTATTATATTGTACTTTTGTTTATTATCGTTACTCATTTTTCTTTAACAGTGAAGATGCAGTTATTTTAACTCATGGTTTATATTTACACACTTTATAAAATTATATTTAATTATAGATAGAAATAACATATGAATTTGAGCTCAGTTGATATTCGTTCAGAAACATAATAAAAATTTAACTTGATGGTTAAAATATCATAGTTTATCTGTCAAAATTTCAAAAACTTAAAATATTAACATAACTCTGTTACAAATTGATTTTTTTGTACAGTTATATTTGTAGCCAGATTTAACTTAAAAGACTTGTATCCAATGTCTAATGAATAAAATAAAATGTTTTAACGTCGTGCTATGTTTATATAACGTACTCTGTGGTGATATGTTTGAATTCTTTACCTGTTTATTTTCATTTGTCGGTACTACTATTTGTTATATTTTGTATGTAATTACAAGGCAGTAAGTATTTTGCTGCGATACTAAATACAAAAGTAAAATGACGCATGACCAAACAATAAATCGCATTCACGAGATGAATAGTCATGTAGGTAAAAATGACCATGTAAGTATAACGAACCCTTGGTTTCAATGTGTACTTGATTCAATTAATAAAAATGTGAAATTTTGTTAATACCTTATATCAGAAGCATTGGCGAACCATTTCAAGTAATCATAAATAATTTAAAATTGACAATGTATATTTTAGAAAACGCGCAGAAGAAGAAATAAAATCCCACCGCAATTTAGAAATTACAAAAAGGTTGAAACTTGTCAGACTCAGCAAAAGGATTCGTTGATATGTTCGAGAGATGAAAATGTAATTGAGAATAAAGTCGCGCCCATTGATCTGAACGAACTGCTGAGGAATGTTGCCAATGCAGATGATCCAGTAGTTCAGTTAGCAGCAGTCAAACAATGCAAGAAATTCATGTCTGGAAATAAGACCGATCCGATTGATGAAATAATATCTGCAGGCATCCTTCCAGTACTTATTCAAAACCTGTCCAGGGCTGACAACCCTACACTGCAGTATGAAACTGCAAATACCTTAATAAACATAACTTGTGGAACTTCAGCCCAGACTAACAAAGTAGTAGAGGCAGGTGCAGTGCCAAATCTCCTGCAACTGTTTGAGTCTCCCCATGAAAATGTTTGTGAGCTAGCTGTTTGGGTGATATCCAACATCTTTGGTGATGGCCTGCTTCTTAGAGACATTCTGATTGAACAGGGTGTTGTGAAGCCTTTGCTCTGTCTTATAAAGCCAAATAAACCCATTCCGATCCTATTCAATGTAGCTTGGGCGATTGGAAACTTATGCTCGAGTCATGAACAGTCACCTCCATCGGATGAAGTTATTCAAGAAATACTTCCTCTTCTTAATGAACTGATATTACATAGTGACGTTGAGGTAAGTCAATTCATGACTTCAATATATGATTATGTCTTTTACTGTTAGTTTGGTTATTTATATAGCTTTCTATGCTCGTAGGGCATTCTGTAAGCTTGCTTCTAAGCTTTTATCTGTCACCAGGCACTTGTTGGTATATCAGTTAAACTTGAAAGGCAGTCCTGTCTACGCTTAGAGTGCTTACCATCCTAAACCGCATTGTCATTTAAAATCAGATGTGACTGTGATGAAATATTAAATATCTATAAAGTTTTCAAAAATAGCCGACGTTAATATAGTTTTTTTCTTTCAGTAAACCATTTATCCGTTGTTCTATAGTCCATGCATTGGTGTTTTAGTTGTGTTTAGTAAGTCCTCAGTAACAATACTATTTCTTTTAATAACAACACAACTTAAGTATGAGAGAAAAGTAGTTAGTAATTAGACCTAATACATGGTATAGATGGTGGTAGAGCCACACTGAAACTATTACTGGTTTCAGCATGTACATTAAATTAATTAAAATCTGCATTACTCACACTACTGCTTCAATTTTACACAACATATATACACATGTAAATAAAAAAGACATTTTGACATCTGTCAATAAATGACTTCAGAAAAGGTTGTGAAGGAGGTTGCTATGCTCGACTGTATGTATTATTTTACTCTTACGTTCCAATTACCCTTTTTCATTCTACATTCAACAATGATATTATAACATACAACTATTATTATAATATTTATCCCTTTAAAAAATCAATGAACTATGGTCGAATGTCGACCACTAGGCGCCCACTAGTTTAAATAATTCTGACTTGAATTGATTTATAAATTCAAAATAACTTTATATCATTGTTTTGAGTTTTCACCCAGTCCTAGTTATGACTGTCAGAATGATATTTTAACTCGCTTTAATTTTTTGTTAAATATTTTCGTGTATGTATAATATTTATATGGAATAAGTTGGAGATCCTAATCACTTTTCAGATCGTAGTACGTGTTGTATGGGCAATTAACTGTCTTACAAATGTTGGCACCAAACACATCCAGATGGTTATTGATTCTGGGATGGTTCCCAAATTAATTTCTCTACTCTCTCACAAGGAAGTGAAAGTACAGACTGACGCTTTGCAATCCCTCACTAAGATAGTCACTGGCACTACTGAACAGGTCCAGACTGTGTTAAACTGTTATGCTTTGTCCTACTTACCGGCTTTATTATGTTTGCAGGTGGGTGTTCAAAAATCTAGTTTACTCATTATTTCGATACTCACATGCACATCCACACCTTCATATACCTAAATATACAGGCTGAATGCTTAGACAGTAGCAATATTTATGACGGATACACCTCTAAATTCTAAATCAATTTAAAGAAATTTGTTGCTTAATATTTGACCTAATTATCCAGAAAAATATACACAATCCTCTACGCATCTATGTTAAAACAGTGTCAATGAGGGTCGGGTGATTTCACTTTCACTTGAAAGGGAACATGGGAACGTCGGGAACGAAACAAAAAGGTTTATTGTCCGTTTTATTATTAAAAGTCCCCCATTAAAAGGCTCGCCCCATTGTAGCTTTCGACACCGGTCATTGCACCTAGATTTATTACGATTGTCTTAAGTATTGAACGAAAGTCTTAGAACAAATTTTAACCTAGGTTTTCTTGGTTGTTTATTAGTATTTGTTTTGATATTATTATTTTATATGTTAAATGTGACCATGAAGTGTCATATCCTAGAATACTGCGAGTGTTTAACCTTTCACCTGGTATATAATATTTATCTACCTACAATCTAAAGGTATGTAAATATTTAGTAATCGATCTATATCTATGTATATAATAAAAATGTAAATCCAAAGTATTGAAAATACCAACAGTTTTCGATCGAAAATTAAAATCGAAAATCAATAATTTTTAGAAATATCTGACTGTCTGTTTGTTTGAACACGCTTCACTGCTAAAGTACAGTGTTCATGATAAAACCTTTTCAAGAAAATCGTAAAGCATACCTTCGAGTCATGACTCGACTAAATGAGTCTTTGTTTCATTAAAATTGATTGGTTTTTCAAAAGCTAGATAGTAAATAGACTTAATACATTCAGCTGACTTTATTGGTCATTGTTTTGTATATCAGGTTCCACGCGGACAAATTCGCGGGCACAGCTCGTACTAATAAAAATTCATAATATCTCCGTAATAAATTTTACATTCATATCTAGTGCCTCGGCTTCACTTAGTTGGTTTATGCCGTAATAGCATCGTTGCTTTTGTCCATAAACCGAATACATTAGTTTTTGTTTTTTTTTTAAAATATATCATAGGAGGCAAACGAACAGGTGGGTCATCTGATGTTAAGTGATCACCACTGTCCATAGACACTTGCAACACCAGGTGAGTTGTACGTGCGTTGCCAGCCTGTATTTGGTGAAGGTGAATTTATCCGGCGCTCTCACTGACCGAACGAAACGCAACAATGCAAGTACTGATATTTCACGTCGGTTTTCAACGAGAGGGTGGTACTACCCCGGGCGAGCTGACCCATTCATGCTTATACCAGTAATAGCTACAGCGTGGCTCTACCACCTACAAAATTATTAGTATTCGGATAGTATTACATAGCGCCATCTCACAGAACATGTCATTATTGCAAGTACCACAGAAAATACTGGGCAATTAATTATAAAAAGTGTTTTATTCTTTTAAATACCACTATCCCATGGGAGACATATAGATAAAAAAAGATGTGGTGTTGTGGGATACCAGGTAGGAACGAAGTTCCTTCGTCTAATGTAGAATGGACATAATTTGCAAAAAAAAAATTAATAAATAAAACTAATGTACAACGACACAATTTGCAAAAAAAAATGCAAGAAAGAAGGAGAAAATAAAATTAATAAATAAAACTAATGTAGATCCGACACAATTGGCAAAAAAAAATGCAAGAAGGAGAAAAAAAAAAGCTAATGTAGAATCAACACAATTTGCAAAAAAAAAATGCAAGAAAGAAGAGAAAAAAAATAAAATTAATTAACTAAAATAATTAAATTACCGATTAACCGATATTATAATTATAATTCACCGATTAATTAAATTAATTAAACAATTAACCCCTCCAAGCCTGCCTGCCATAAGGAACTTCGTTCCAAAAAATCAAAACCTTATCTGAATTCAAAATTTGATTCTTTTATTACTCCAATTTTTATATACATGTAGGAAGTAAATCTACATGTATATAAAAATTGCTACTTTAACGTTATAAGATTGTATGTGTGTTGGAACATTCTGACACTATATTATTCCAATGCGTATAGTGCTTAAAATAGTTGGGATATACTCTTATATCTGGATATTCATTTATTATAGCTATTCATCACAAAGTTTGAATGAGGAGCTTGTGATGTGTCTCTGTATCACAGTGTGTACTCAGATTTGCAGGGTGTGGGATAACGGTGTGCACATAAGAGCTATTTGTATTCCGCTTCCTTCTCTTCACTATACATTGATATTACAATTAGATATAATTAATATATTTCAATATCTTGTAGTATTAGAGGTATCAACATTACAAATTGTTTGTATTAAAATCTAAGATCTTAGACGTCTATTTTCTATGGTAGTAATAAGTGGAGTATTATTGAGAGGTTCAAAATAAACCAGTGATAAAAGTTCTCGAATTTGAATGATTATAGGAACAGCAGATTTGTATATGTGCTCTAAGTTTCCTGTCCTATATACTGGCTGGGACTAAGCAAGAAGTACAGGCAGTGATCGACGCTGGCTTGTTACCCAAAATTGTGGAGAACCTCTCCAAGGAGGATTTCCAGATGCGGAAGGAAGCTGCAAAGGCTGTCACCAACCTTACCGGTCATGGCACTAAGGAACAAGTTGCGGCTCTAATCGACTGTACAGTGATACCACCTTTCTGCAACCTACTCAGTTGTAAAGACACAGACGTTATTAAAGTAAGTATTCATTTTAGAGGTCCTGTCCTTAGAGGTTGTGAGTTGTGACGTCATATAGGTTTATTTGAGAAATGTCACTTCTTGTAGCTTTTTGGATATGAAGCTTATATTTTATTAATTACTAGATGGGCTTAAAGCATGTGTTTTATAAACATTAAATTTAGAGATACCACATCTGGGTTTTTATAAATCAAATCTCAATGGGCGGTCGTGTTTCAAATTCCTGAACGTTTTAGAGTCCCTAGACACAGTTTGGTACTCACAATCATCAGTCAGCAGTGCTTCACACGTCTCACTACTTCCTTTGTAAGTTGGATCTGTACCAGCGATCTCGTACAGCATTCACTATAGTTCTTGGATGGGTGTGAATCGGTCTAACGATCTTCTTCGGGCGCGAGTCTTATCTATGACAGTTTCAATAAAACTAATTCAAACATTTAAATAATTTTGGCCAATGTGGTCTCAAAATTTTTAGAAGTACCAAAACTGTGTGTTCTTTACCACCTTTTAATAGCCGTTAAAAATATATACGTATGTTTTTTTGTTGTATAAGAATCAAATAATTCGAATTAATCTCATTTTACGATATCGTTTTAGTGTTACCTAGAGAAATAGCAGACTTCGTCTCAGGTTATATCCTTGTTAATATTTTATCGATATTGAAAATTTCATACAGTAGTACCTTAATATTGGATATTAATATTTTGTGGAAGTCGCACATATGACCGCCTTTCAAAGAATAATGAACTTCAGGATTTCCATCACTTACTTTTAAATTCTGTCTTTCTAAATGTTACGGAAAATAATATGTTAGTAATCATTATTATCAACATAATGCAGTCTGCCTTTTGATGTCTTTGAGTATGATGGTCGATGGATATAAGAGTAGAGGAAGACCGAAAAAGGTATGGATGGGTTGTGTGAATACTTAGTTGACATCTGATAGGCGACAGTAGAAAGGGGACTTAGGTGGGATAAGGGTAAGAAGATGATGATGAATGTACTGCCTTTTTCTTTGGAGTATATTTGTTAAATTTCTATAAACACATGCGATAGCGTTATAAGATATATTATATCAAACTGTACAGGATATCTGTCGATATTGGTGATGAAAATATTTTTTTAATTGACATAAACTTTCGTTACAAACACTTTTGGGAGACAAGGTTGAATAAACTAACTTTTTGCAGCTTGTGATAAAAGGTTTATGGGGTATGTTGAAAAAGGCGCTAGATAATGTTATGAATGTGGCTCACATGATCTGGGAGTGCGGTGGAATTGATAAAATCGAAGAGTTGAAGATCCACGAGAATGTACAAATATGTAAGATGGCGCAACGTATTCTTACAAAATACTACGATGACGATGTGAGTGTTATTCTCTTATACATTACATAGTAATACAAATTAAATTCATTGTAAAGCTATAGATAATATTGAGCGAGTAAATATATAAAGAATAAGTTATTTGTAAGTAAATTGATTATGTGTATTTCAGAAAAAGCCCAAAACGATTGATGAAATGTCAATAAGGATCAATATTATAAGGTATAAGATCCTTCAGGAACAGGAAAATTTATCAATCAGTGACCTCAAGGATTTGATGATAAATGCTGTCGATGCTGACAATTCAGCATCACAACTAGAAGTAGTGAAAATATGCAGGAAACTGTTGTTTCAGGACAAACCAACACCGATACATGAAATTACAGCGACAGGCGTCCTTCCTGTACTTGTTAAATCTTTATCCAGTGCAGACGATTCTACACTTCAATTTCAATCTGCCTCGATTTTACTAAAGGTAGCTTCTGAAAACTCAGCACAGATTAATAAAGCAGTAGATGCTGGTGCAGTACCAGCCCTCGTAAAACTGCTGGAGTCTCCGCATGAGGATATCTGTTGCCAGGTTCTTTTGATAATGGCTAAGATTGCTCGTGATGGTCCAATTCTGCGGGATTATGTAATTGAACAAGGTATTGTGGAGGCGTTGCTCGGTTTTGTAAACCGCGATGTACCTGTTCCGTTCCTGCGCCACGTTACATGGGTTATGGGGACGCTCTGCATGGGAAAGGATCCCTCTCCACCACTTGGAGTTGTTCAACAAATACTTCCTGCTCTCAATTTGTTAATTATGCACAGCGACGTCAGTGTGAGTTATTATTCTAGGCTATAATTTAGCAAGAAAACTTTTATTCGGTTCCGTGATAAACTGAAACTAAAGACAGATAAAAAAAATTATGTTTTTTCAGGGATATACTTTAATATGCATTTCATAAAAATCTGTTAATTTGACACTACAAACAGACACTTCAATTAACATTTATCGATTTAATTTGTCCACCTTGTACTTTCTATCAGTAAATACATTAGCAATAAAAAGTAATTGATATATTACAACAGAATGAACTACAACAGTTTTGAATGCTTTATTAAGTGACTTCAAGAATGTCCCAGTGACGAATCAATTCGAATAATAAATTTCTTTCAGATTGTAAATGACATTTTATGGGCAATTGGTCTTTTAGCAGATGGTAGCATCAAATGTGTCCAGTTGGTTTTGGAATCTGGTATTGTTCCCAAACTGATACATCTGCTCTCGCACAAGGAAGTACTGGTACAACGTGCTACTCTGAAAGCTATTAGTTACTTAGTTACTGGTAGCAACGAACAAATTCAGACTTTGTTGAATCACGATCTGTTGTTGCAATTCCCGACTCTGTTAACTCACCAGGTGAGTACTCTGAAAACTTAGTTTGATTTCTCTAAGCTGTCAATCTAGACTGTGATAATAATTAGTATTACATTTTCCACTACAATCGATTATAGAATATGGCCATCTGTGAAATAGCTGCAAGAGCACTTTCCCGTATACTGACTGGGAATGAGCAGCAAGTGCAGGCCGTGATCGACGCTGGCCTCATCCCCAAGATTGTAGAGACCCTCATCAAGGGGGAGTTACAGACTCAGAGGAATGCTGTCCAAGCCATCACCAACTTCAGCAGTGGAGGCACCCAGGAGCAAGTTATTGCACTCGTCGACTGCGGAGTGATACCACATTTCTGCAATCTACTCGCCTGCGAAAACACTGAAACTATTAATGTAAGTATTCTATATTTAATTGATCGAGCTTCCTTCATTTTGTTAACACTGTAGCGGCGTCTTCGAAAATTTGATTATTTCGACCACTATGACGGCGATACTATCTATGGCCTGGTGGGATGGGCCTACTATCGGTGGCATCGAGTCCTACACCGCTAGATCCTCTCTCACCAACAACAGGACAAAGAACAATCTCACTCACCTGATGATGAAAGGATATGATAAGGCACAGACCGTGAAGCTCGAGCACGTATCCGTCGCAGCGCCATCCACAAGACACATATGAATGTATCAGCCGCTTAATATGTGATTGTTCAGCACTTTACTATCCATTGAATATGTTCATACGTAAACGTTAAATAACACGAGCCGCGTGGATTGCACAATGTACAGTATAAGAATTTTAGAACACAGGGTATATGAAAACAGCGATCAAACACAGCGACGAGCTTTGAGAATAACTTCCGTATAATGATTTACTAAGTTGGCGGCAGTACAATGCTATAAGCTAATGCTTTACGCGCACTGACTGGTAGTGAGAAGCCCATAACCCGTGACTGGTGTTTGAGAATACATCTAAGAATCGGCCCAAACAAACACAATAATTCCATGAGTGTTAATGGGTGTAAGCTGGACCTATTTGAATACCTATTATAAATAGCTAGCCGACCCGTGCCCACTTCGTTGGGCGGTAATAGGCATTATCAAGCTACAACTTTTCTCTAGAACTCAATTATATATCTCTCATCGTTAAGGCAGCGTTCGTAAGAAACGTTTTACCATTTTTTCTCCAACTCCCCAGATATTACCTCCTATAACATCACAAATTTTACCTCTTTATGATATTAGTATAGATAATATAATTCGTTAATAGCTTCTGCCGGCGACTTCATACGCGTGGAATAGTTATTTTGGACTGAGACGCAGCGGAAGAAGCTCTCAAAAGAATAAAAACCCCGATTTTAAAACATTTTTCATTGTTGCTCCTATTGGTCTTAGCGTGATTATATATAGCCTATATTTTGTGATTATATATGGCACTCACAAATAACGTGGCTTCCTATTCGCGCACTTCCTGAGATTACCCCCTACAACGTCACAAACTTTACCTCTTTATAATATTAGTATAGATTATATACTCTGTGGGTTTTAGCATTGGACTACAGTCATGTCTGCTGTTAAATGACGATGTGGTCTTAGATAGTATACGATAAACCTAGAGGTACTGGCTCTCAAGTGTGTGTACCGGAACGTACCAATACATGCTTTCTCGACTGATCTCACATTCTGTTTTCTGAATAATATGACAAATAAACGAAATAGTATTATTGTAAATGGGTTTTTCCTAAGGAGACATGGTTGAAGAAGTTTACTTTTTGCAGATTGTGTTAAAAGGTTTACGCAACATACTGATAAAATCAGGAAGGAACACTGACAAAGTGACTGACATTCTCCAGGAGTGCGGTGGAATTGACAAAATCGAAGAGTTACAGATACACGATGATCTGGGGATATGTGACGTTGCTTACAGTATTCTGGAACAATACTGTGGTAAAATTGTGAGTGTTATTCTTTTATACATTACATAATAGCCAAAAATAAAACAGACTTCAAAAAAATCTACTCTAACAAAAATGGACGAGAATGTTTAGTCGATTTTAGACTAGGAGTATATAACAAGGAACTCCTTAAAATCGAATAGGAAAAGAATAGTGATTCAGAAATTGGTAGGCTTATGACAATCTAAGACTAAGTTTTTAAGGAGTCCCTTGCTATATGCTCTTAGTCCAAGGTCCAATGCTGATGTGATTAATATACTACCGGCTAGAACATATCCCATATCTAATAAAAAAGGTATTCTCCAAAGCGGTTTTATAAACCCAAAAGGTCCAAGGCAACAAACAAAAAAAAACCGTTAAAAATTGTTTAGCTTTTAACCAGTCTCAATATAAACGAAGGAATATTTGCATCACGAAGACAATCATTGCAATTCAAGTGAATTCTATGATATATTAGAAGTGCTCTCCAGCTGAGCGACGAATACTAAGTAATAGAGAATTGATAACACTCGCAATTATGTGACAAATCTCAGTGTTACTACGTCGTCTATATTAGACCCAGAAGTATTACAATACATCCACCCATTGGTATGTATTTACAGCGGTTACAGAATTTATTCTCAACAGAAAGAATTATAGAATCTTAGTAGATGTATCACTATCATAATTTGGTAGTGATAAAAGATTATTTTATATAAATTTGTTATTTTTGATTTTTACTATAATTAAAAAGGTACTTTTTCATTGTTTTAGTATGCGAATACAGTTGTCGTAGATGAAAATCCAGAACCAAATATTCCACAAGAAGACGTAAAACCAAAGTCGCCTCCAAGACAATACCTAAAGATATATATTGAAAAACAAAGAGCGAAAGAAGCATATCAAAATATGAAAGAAACTCAAATTGGCAGAAACGAAGACGGCTGTGCTATATTTTGTGCACATGTGGTAAACAAACTAAGTCAGTACGACAATGAAACCAAGAATCACGTACAACATTTAATTAATAATATTTTACTTGACGCAGATATGGGCAAATACAATCATCCATCCCACATAACTCCATTATCTGATTCTAACGTACCGCCATCAGTATCCTATTCAAATTCACTACCAACAGACGACGTGATACCAAATTCCTCGCCTGATTTAATGACGTTTCCAAGTCCCAGAATTCCAGTACCTTCCTCCCAAACAATACCATCACCATGTTTCACAATGTTAACATCTTCGTTACAAACCATACCATCAGCAGATCCCACAATTCCAATATTTTCTTCCCAAACAGAACCATTTTCAGGTCATACAATTCCGATATTTACATCCCAAACAGTATCATTACCATGTCATACTAGTCCAATATCTTCGTCACAAACAATACCATCACCAGTTCTTACAATTCCGATATTTTCGTCCCAAACAATACCATCGCCAGATCTCACAATCCCAATATCCTTATCTCAATCAATGCCATCACCATGTCATACAAGTCCAATATCTTCGTCACAAACAATACCATCACCAGGTCGCACAATTCCGGTGTCTTTATCCCAAGCAATACCATCACCAAGTCATACAAGTCTAATATATTCGTCACAAACAATACCATCACCAGGTCTCACAATTCCGGTATCTTTATCCCAAGCAATACCATCACCAAGTCATACAATGCCTATGTCTTCGTCACAAACAATACCATCGCCAGATCTCACAATTCCAATATCCTTATCTCAATCAATGCCATCACCATGCCATACAAGTCCAATATCTTCGTCACAAACAATACCATCACCAGGTCTCAAAATTCCGGTATCTTTATCGCAAGCAATACCATCACCAAGTCATACAATGCCTATGTCTTCGTCTCAAACAATACCATCGCCAGATCTCACAATTCCAATATTCTTATCTCAATCAATGCCATCACCATGTCATATAAGTCCAATATCTTCGTCACAAACAATACCATCACTAGGTCTCACAATTCCGGTATCTTTATCCCAAGCAATACCATCACCAAGTCATACAAGTCCAATATATTCTTCACAAACAATACCATCACCAGGTCTCACAATTCCAATATCCTTATCTCAATCAATGCCATCACCATGTCATACAAGTCCAATATCTTCTTCACAAACAATACTGACACCAGATTACACAATTGCGGTATCTTTATCCCAAGCAATACCATCACTCAGTTTTACAAGTCCAATGTCTTCGACCCAATCAATACCATCAACAGGTCATACAATCCCAATGACTTCATCCCAATCAATACCATTACTAGGATTCACAATCCCAATATCTTTGTCTCTATCAATACCATCTTTAAATTACATGATTCCAACATGTTCATTCCAGTCGATGCCGATACCGAGTCACACAGTTCCAATAGTTTCGTCCCATTAAATTAAAACACCTAATTACGAGATTTCAATATCTTTATCTGAAACTATATCGAGTTTGTATACAACAAGCATAATTTTTTTTATATCATAGGACATAAATGAACACGTGGGTCACCTGATGTTAAGTGATCACCACCGTCCATAGACACTTGCAACACCAGGGGAGTCACAAGTGCGTTGCCGTCCTGTTTTTGGGGGAGGGGAGGAAGGGAAGGGGTAAGGGGAGGTGGGCCTCCGGCGCTCTGACTGACCGAACGAAACGCAACTATGTGAGCACTGTTACTTAATGTGGGTGTTTCTGTGTGTGGGGGGGTAGCCCGGGGGGGGAGCCGATACATTCATGCTGACACCAGTAATAGCTTCAGCGTGGCTCTACCACCTTTACAATATTCGCAATAACATAAAAGCACCAACATATTCAGTTAAAAATAGTTATAGAAAAATACGTAAAAAAATCCTATTTGCTTCAATAATCTACCTTCAAAATACTAAAGAGACTGAATCAATCAGAAAATATGTGAAGTACCAAAGTTCAAACTATTAGAAAGTAAGTAATATCTACTTAGAACTGCCTGATTATGATATAAGTTATATAATTACCGAAGAGTGGCCAAGAAATTATTGAATATTTTTGTCCAATATTTATAACGATATTGTATTTAAGTATAAAAAATAAAACTTTGATTATTTGGTATATTTTACGTGTTTCATTTAAAAAACTGAATAGTTATCTACACTATAAAGAGTAAGCGTTGTATTTTTGTATGCTTATTACGAATAAACTTTAGAATGCTTTTTTTTTATTTTATTTTTAACGTGGGGAAATCACTTATGGATACGCCACCTCTCCGGGGGAGAGGGTGGGTTATGTCCGACTCGCACAGACTAAAACCCCACGGTGTACCGACAGACCGTTTTGTGGGGGCGGCAAGGGATCGAACAAGCTAATCAACCTTGTAGAGAGTCGTAGCCCATGTTCCACAGGAGTGGCCCCAGGGCCGACCCCTGTGGAACCCCCCGCCCTGTCGCCCGCCGGACCATCCACCCGTCGCCGTCCACATAGGCGACCTCCCTACCCTCGAGGTACGCCTCCAGCACCCGCCGCAGGTACGGGGGCACTCCGAAATATCGAAGCGCCTCCCGTATGACCCCATGCGGCAGGGTGTTGAAGGCGTTAGCGATGTCGAGTGACACCGCCAAGACCCTCTCCCCCTGGGAGGTCGCCTCAGCAGACAGCGACTTGAGGAGGCACAGGGCGTCCACAGTGGAACGCCCTGTCCGGAAGCCATACTGCGCGTCCGCCAGATTCGGCCCAACTTCCTCTAGGTGCTGGACGACCCGGGAGGAGATAACCCTCTCCAACACCTTCCCGGCGTCGTCCAGCAGGACGAGGGGCCGATACGCGGACGCGCAATCCAGGGGGCGGCCCGCCTTTTCTATGAGGCAAAGCCGCCCAAGCTTCCAAGGCTTCGGGAATTGTCCGACCGTAAGACACCGGTCGAACAGCTCCCGAAGCCACCCCCCTAGGTGGCCCAAGGCAAGGCCGAGCACCCGACCCGGGACCCCATCAGGGCCGGGCGCTCTTCGCCGGTTGAGGAGGCGTTCCACGGCCCTCCCCATTTCCTCCTCCGTTATCGGAGGGGGAGGCCCGTCGAGCACCTCCTCGACTACCCCCCGAGGCGGAGGCATGGAAGGAGCCGGTAGCATCGGAGGGTCGGGGAATAATTCTCCCACGACCCTCGCTACCACCTCCGGTGGGAGGGTCTCCGTCGCCGGAGGCGCCCAGGATCGCAACTTCTTGCGCACGATCCTGTACGGGCGCCCCCAAGGATCCCCCTCCAGTGTTTGGAGCAGCTCCTCCCATGCTGCTTCTTTCGCCCGGCTGATGGCAGCCTGCAGGGTCTTCCTACACTCCCTGTAGCTGCCATACAACCGGGCCTCCGCCTCCGGGTCCCGGTGTCGGCGTCGGCGGCTGCGTCCGAACAGCCGCCGGGCCGCTGAGCAGGCCGCCCGGAGATCGGCTATCTCCGGCGACCACCAGTACACCGCCCGTTTGTCTGGGCGGTGTACGCTCCGCGGCATCGACGCGTCGCAGACCTCCGTGAGGGCTCCACGGAGGCGGGCTGCGGACGCGTCGACGTCAGCCCCTGTGGGAGGGGGCATGGCCCACGCCTGGGCGATGAGCCGCCTCAACCGCGAATTAACTTCGGGCCCCTCCGGGGGCGGGTGCCCATTCCAGCTTGGGAGGAGGAGACCTCGAATCTGACATATCGGTCGCCTCCGTATCGGAGTCCATCACCGCGCTTGTGCGCTTGCTAAATATCTTTTTAGCACTCATGGCTTACCGGGGACCCAGGGTCACCAGCAAGCCAAGAGGCAAAAAGGGCAAAGTCCAATCAACAAGCCAGGTTAGTCAAAGAGAGAAGAAACAGTCCGAAAAAACAAAGCCAAAGTCAAAACAAAGGGAAAATCCACGCCAAAGTCAAGCAAGCCAAGTCGGGTGTAAAAACAGGTCCGTAGTCCGTAAGCACGCCAAGGTCAAAAAGAAAATCCACAAAACACCAACGAAAAGCACCCATAAACAACGCAGAACAGTTCTCCAATTCTTCTCACCGTTAGAATGCTATATTATCCTTGAGTAACATAGACTATATTTTTATCACACTTTTATTAGCTTCACCTGTATGTATGTATGTATGGATTTATATATGTATGTATGTTTGTAACCGAACCCTTTGAGCTCGATTTTGTCCTACTTTGAACGGTCAGATTTAATTCAAATTTTGCACACCTGTCAAAGGTCGATGATAATACATCACATACATGCGTTACAGTTAATATCAGCACCTCCAGATATTAGTATTTTTATCTTTTTTTTTGTCACTTTTTACAAAAATATACGATTATTTCTAATTTACACTATTCTTAATCCAAATTTATTAAATTTTATTTTCTGTTTTTTAGTTGGATTTTTTATGAAAGCGTGTTTTTTTAAACTATTATTTTTTACTAGTAATATATAGGGATCCCTAATAAAATTTCAATAATGTTATCCAAGGTTGAAAAAGATTGCCATGAAATTTTGAACTTTGAATGATAGAACAAAAATATGTAGCAATATTTACAATATTAAAGAACATATTAATATCTATAAAAAACCTCGCGGTACCATATGTGTAAGCTATTTTGATTCTTCTTCTTCTTACCCTTATCCCACATAAGTAGGGTCGGTACAACATGTTTGTCATGTTGTGGTATATGATTTGGCTTAATTTTTACGATCGACCGCCTGCCTGACATCAACCCTCCTTAGGATTATTTTGTTGTATCACTGTATTTATGATTATTATTATATAGTTACTATAAATCAAACAACGTTTCTTACTGTGAGACAGTGAGTGAGTTTTATTTCAGAACATATTTGTCATACAACCGTACAATAGTAACTACTTAATAAACTAATAGATGGCATTACTGGTATTTTAATATAATACTAACACCCCCACTTATTTTAATCATTTTTTGAAATGTCTGTCGTCTGTCCGTCGGTTTGGTTGGACACGCATCACTGCTAAAATATTGCGTTCATGATAGCTTTTCAATAAAGCATATATTCGAGTAACATTTATTATTTGTTTCATTAAAATCGGTTCGTTTTATCAAAAGTTATTGTAATTTTAATGGCGACGCGACTTAATTAGGAGAGAAGAGTAGATAGTAATTAAGCTTAATACATTCTGATGAGTTTATTAGTTATTGTTTAGTGTCACAACTAGTCTTGAATAAATTCTTTTATCAATTTTATAGGGATTGGCTTCTAACTATAATAGAAATATGTACACACCTCTTAATATAATTAATTGAAGTTTATTAGTTCCCTCCGTACTCGCTTCTGATTGGTCGCGGCCAATCGGATTATTACGATTCCGTTCACTATATGTAAGATCTTTTAATGCGTATTATATTATACCTAATGCGTATACGTAGCCAATTATTGACAAGGTTTATGATGACTGATAAAGAAACAAGAAAGGAACCATAACATCCGCAAAGTAGATACGTATAATTATATGAGGGAAAATACGTCTATATGCATAATCATATTATAATCAATAATTCATAATAATCAATAAGCGGCCACTTGCTTATTGAATAATATAACACTTCTAATGTTATCAGTCACGGACTGATATATCAAACGTTTATTTATTCAATAGGCAGATGAGATAAAATATTAACTTTGAGATAATTTATTTTTGCAGTGCATATTATTTAATCAGGTATCTAGAACTTTCTTTTTCTATTAACGACTTTTTTATACTATTGTTAAATGTTGGTGATTAAATAACGTAAAATTGCATGCAATTGCTTTAATATAACCTCTATAATTTCAGATAATAAACTGCTCCTTTCCCTTCTGAACCCAAAACCTCTATTACTTAAAATACACACCCTGTATAACTTAAACTAATAATTTCAGTTACTTAATGAAATGTTTCGACGAGCCCTATAACATAAACTGTCTGCCAATGAGTCATTTCGAATGAATGTACAAAACAAAGTATCTCGAAATGTATCGCTTGTACGTGTTTACAAGTTAAATTGTTAACATAAACCATAAGTATACAATCAGCTCTCTATTTAACATAGAACATCAAATTGATGTCTCGATAATCGAACTGTTTAAAACAAAAAAAAATCACAGAATCACAGACTTTTTTCAGTAGACGAAACTTTAAATAAAGTTTTATTTTTATGTAACATGTATTTTATTTTACTACTTCTTCTGGCGCTTTCGAGTAACAATAGGAACTGTATATTAACTCATTAATCACTCTCTAACATAAACTCTTGATAAAGTGAAAGTTATATAACCTAAAATATTTTGTTTTTCTTTTGGTTAAACTTAACGAGGTTCTACTGTATATATATTTTTCGAGACGTTCGACAGATGTAAAACATTCAAGTCAAGTTAAGCCATTGGGAGATAGAAATAGTAACTCACAAAGAAGCAACGGAGCGTATAGTAGTAGTAGTCCGGTGAAGCTATTAAGACTTTGCTAGGTAAATAGCGTAGTCAGTTCGAATAAAAAAAGGAGCGTATAGTTTACGCGTAGAAGATGTTTGACCATATAAGAAAGCGTCATGCCATTCGCTGTGACGGCATACGGGTCAATTTTACTGTCAAGATTATCCGGTAAATGTTTCTCATCAAAAATATGTCTTTTTTTAAATGTGAAAAACCTAACGTGAGTAGGTGTGCCCGGAACAGTTGTATGTTTATAAAGTTCATTGCCGGCGCTGTGAGCCGTATTTATATGGACTTCTCCAAAGTAGGTTCCATGTATTAGAAATATGTCGAACACAGCCTAATAAGAATTTGGAATTTTTGGTGGGATCTTCATTTGTCACGTAGTGGATTTTATATTTTATTCATAATCTTGTGTTATTTCACCCTATATTTTGTAATATTGGTGGCGTTTAACGAAATATAGTTCGGTTATTGTGCAAAAGTGAAGTGGAGAAATAATAACACGGAGCATGAATTCTGAAATACCACAAACACTCCATGGAAAGTTGTAATAAGGAAGTCACCATTTTGTTAGAACATTGAAATTATCATAAGACACTTGTAATATTATAACCTACTCGACAATGACAGTTTGTTACCAAAAATAAAGAAAAAGTAGGAAAAATAAGGAATAGACGGTAGTGACTTTATTGTTATGTTTACTGAAGGTTTTGCTCTAACGACTAGCATAACTATAGGGTGGCAGAAAGAAACTATAGGGAGCAAAACGCCACGGGCCTTGTCCTAACAGACCCCAGAACTTCTAGAATCTCCAATTTAAGGAACTCTATGGAACAAGACAGACTATGTAGCTTAGATTTACTAAAATTAAATTACAATTTTACTGGGGCCTCTTCCAATGGATTTGCTACCGAAGCCAGTATAGTTATGCCACTGATTAACGGTTAAGTAAATTACAATGAAAACGAAGGAAAAATTAAATAATTACAACTCTCGATCAAAATCATTGTCGTAATTGAATGACATCTTATAATATGTTTGTAGATATGTAGGTTTATCTAGTTTTATAGCGATATCTCATCTCGTTTAGATAAAGCTTTCGTATCTCTCTAGCGAAGGTCTATGGCTCAGAGCGGCAACGGTTTTGATTTTAGAAGATAGTGTTCGACCTTGAAAAATGTCACATGTTCTATTAAACTAACTTCTATTCGGGACTTCGCTTATATTCTAGTTCTAGAGTAGTTCTAGAGAGTCATCACTAACTTTTAGTAATCCAGTGAAGCTGTTAAGACCTTGTCAGGTCAGTAGCGTAGTCAGTTCGAGACAAAAAATATAAGGGACACTTCTATGTAGAAGTTATTGTCAAGCGAAGCTCTGCCCGGATAAATAGTCAAAGTGCTTAAAGAGTGTTAATTGTTTTCTCTGACTGACCGATTTTACGTTTGTTTATTAGTTTTAGTTAGTTAGTAGTTCAGTTTGGTACTCTAAGATACACTGTAGGATGTCCGTTATTTATCAAGTTGGCTTTTTTGTCTTGGGTCATCAAATTCTTAGTTCATAACCTAAAACATTTAAGAAAAAAATATTTTTTCCGATACCATTTATAACGGTGTCTAAATGACGATACTTTTGCCATTCATTTAACATGGGGATTTTGCACATTTTAGAAATTAATTTTTATCTTGCTTGATTTACTCAATAGCTTACTAATTTTCCATTCATCTCCATCCATTCAGTTAATTCTCCATCTACTATGATCCTTTGGGATGTAGAAATTTTGATATCGGCGTTAAAATTTATTAGAAAAAACAATAAAAATAGATCATACAATTATATCATGCAAAACTACAAATGAAAACTTACAGCCTATATATACATCTCTATAAAACATAGATTGTAGTTATAAAGATATTGTTGAAATTGGTGAAGAAGTCGAGGCAGTCATAAGGACTGCCGACGGAAGTGACAACTCTAAAAACAAGGGACTGATCTTTTTTCAATTTTTATATCAATTACAATCTGAATTATTTAAGTTTCAATATGGCAATGTTTCTTTATCTGTTCGTCTACTTATTTATTTATAACTGGAAAATTACTAAAGCGATTTACGTTAGACTTGGTACGTATGTTAGCTGGCCAGGTTTTAGTTTTGTTACATCAAGTATATATATGGAATAAGTTTAAAGTACATTAATTGATATGAAACGCCTTTGTAAAAAGTAGTGGTGGTCTACTGGAATATCAATCCGATGTCCTCAAGATCGGACCCCGGCATGTACCAACAAATTTTTCGAAATCAGCGTACATTTACTAACTTAATTTGGTAATACTATCGGCTGACGGTGAAGGAAAACATACTGAGGAAACCTGAACCTAAGAAATGTTCTTACTTCATACTTACTGTATGTGGGAAAACAGAACTGTAGATTTCTCAGACTTTGAAATCGTCAATACTCGAAATTCGCGGTCCGAGCCCCGCAAAGTGGGGCTCGAACCGCCAGCGCCCGTCCAGGGTGAGGCCCAGATATTTCATCTGGGTCCCCACCCTGATCCGGGCTCCCTCCACCACAATGTGAGCCCCAGGAGGTGGCCCCCGCCGAGGCTCATGAAAGAGTAGGGCCTCGGTATTCTCGAGGGCCACCCTGAGGCCCAACCTCCTTATGCGCCCGACCACAAGGGTTGTGGCCATCGTGGCCAGGCAGGCGCTCTACCTCCCTCCATTACCCCCCCTCTACGCCCTCTAGGTGCTGGACGACCTGAATATAGAGTGGTATGCCAAACCTAAAGATCCATTCCCTCGTAAAGATCTCTACCACTTCTTCTGCGGTTATGGAACGCATCGGCCATACTTCTGGCCACCTCGTTACCTGGTCTATTGCAGTTAAGCAATAGCGATTACCATCGCAAACGGGCAGCGGTCCTATGATGTCCAAATGGACATGGAGGAAACAACCAGATGGAGTTTTGAAACTACTGAGGGGAGCGCTATTGTGCCTGGAAACTTCACTGCGTTGGCACGCAGGACACGCTCGCTACCACTAACGACAATGCTTATTAACTGATGGCAAGACATACCGCTCGGTGACAAGGCGGGTGGTAGCTCGTGCGCCGGGTTGGCTCAAATTATGCAGCTTATTGAAAAGAGCCCGCCGGAGTTCGGGAGTCACATATGGGTGTGACCTATCTGTGGACACATCACAAAACAGAGAATAAAAAGTTGACTTCCAAACAATCTCAGTGGCCTGCTTATTACCGTGAATTATTAGCAATATACGAAAGTGTACAACATTTTCGATATATTTTAAAAGTTAGTAATGCAACAATTTTCACAGACCACAAACCTCTATTGTATGCTTTTGTACAAAGACGAGAAAAGCTACCTCCTGCACAGCTGAACCAATTGTCTTTCCCCAGTCAATTCACAACTGACATTCAGTAATTAAAGGTTCTGACAACCTTATTGCTGATGGCATGTCACGAATTGAGGCAATTTCATTAGAGCAAGAATATGAAAGGTTTGTGGTCTGTGAAAATTGTTGCATTACTAACTTTTAAAATATATCGAAAATGTTGTACACTTTCGTATATTGCTAATAATTCACGGTAATAAGCAGGCCACTGAGATTGTTTGGAAGTCAACTTTTTACTGAAAAAGGCTAAAGGATGCCATTGACCATTGACTTGTTGCTGCAAACACGATCCCACATGGCTACTGGAAGCATCTGTGAACAGACCTAAAGGTACATCATTCACAGGGTGCTTTAGTAAAGTCGCGTTTGAAAGGCTGGATTTACAGGCTTCAAAGTGCTCCAAGAGCTTGGGCATCCATAAAAATGGTTACGCACCTTTACCGTTGGTGGCGACTATAGCGTCAATTAGTGGAGCCTGAAACTGTGCAGCATGAGGTATGAAGCGGCGATAAAAAATCATCATACCGAGAAAACGACGTACACCCTGGATAGTTTTAGGCGGTGAATAATCCAGTAGAGCTTGTACTCGATCCTGCAGAGGGCGAGTCCCTTTAGAGTTGATGGTATAACCTAGAAAACAACTTCTTTGGTGCCAAATACATACTTTGATGCGTTAACTATGACACCGTAATCTTGTAGTCGTTTGAACAATATTCTGAGATGGTCTTTATGAAGAGATTCGTTCTCAGAAAATATGAGGATATCGTCCACGTAAGGAAAAACGAAATCCAGTCCCTGTGTGACCTCATCAATAAATCTTTGGAACGTTTGTCCAGCATTGCGTAAACCGAAGGTCATATAGGGAAATTCGAAGAGGCCAAATGGTGTAACAATGGCGGTCTTCGGGATATCCTCGTGGTATACCGGTATTTGATGGTACGCCTTTACAAGATCGATAGTACTAAAAATTTTGGAACCTGCCAGATTGTGGCTGAAATCGTTAATATGTCGTTAATATAGCCTTAACGCTGGAGTGAGCAATAATAGCTGTGGAAGCGAGTACTGATAAATCAGTCTTACCATCCTCTATCCTCTTGCTGTGACAATTTGCCAAAGTTGGTAGTGTGCCAAGAAGTCTGCACCAATTATAGCAGTACTGGCATCTGCGACTACAAATTCCCAACTGAAGTCACGGCGTAGTCCCAAGTCGAGCCGGAGATTGACGCTGCCGAAAGTTCTGATGGAACTGCCGTTAGCTGCGCTGAGCTCCCAGTTAGAGGAACACCTCTTTTCTCGAAGCCAGATATACGGGAAACAGCATACATCAGACCCCGTATCGACCAGGAACTGGTGCTTCGTAATCCTGTCAGTAACAAATAAGCGACGGTTATTATCTAATGAACAGCAATCAGTGCCATCCGTTACTGATTGCTGCTCCGAGTTTTCCTCAGTCCAGGTACACGGTGCAGTACATTTATTTGCCTTCTTACCAAATTTACTGTGATACCAACACCGGAGCGCAGATGAGTGGCTTCCTCTTCTGTGGGTCGAAGATGTGGAGCGGCTACGCGATACGCGGTGCTGGTGCTGTTGCTGACTCTCCAGTAAAGACACCTCATGCTGTTTGTCACCAGCAGTGGAGTCCATGCTGTAGACGGTAGACGTTGCAGGTGCCATCTGGCTGTGATTTTAGTAGTCACTGTAAGCGCCTCGGTATCACGACGTTGCCAAGTTGAGGTTCTGTCCTCTACGTAGTTGGCCGTCGTGAAATCCGTCGGTACAATGTGGAAGTCACCGTCGTCTCGACACTCGATATTATGATATTGCAAATATTGTGATTGCGTGATAATGTTGACAATCACAGGCGTCGGAGGTCACCAATTTTGGGGCGTGTTCAATATGATATAAATGTAATAAATTAAACACTGATTTTGTAATCGCGACTTTTAATTATAGACTTGTATATTGAGGAAAAATATATATCCGTCTGTCATAGAATATGTCGTTCATATTCAAAAAGGGCCAGTGTGCATAAACAATATTTAATGGCCAGCACGCTACAGACACTGATTCTTGTAATGACCGGGTTGTTTACACCGGTAGCATTTGACATGACTTTAATGCGGCGGGAGAACTACAATGAGTGGATCTTCGCAGCGGAGAATTTTCTGATCCTGGAGGATAAGTTGCACTACATCAAGCCAGAAGCCGCAGACGACGCGAGAACCAAAGCAAAATTAATAATGACTATAGATAGTGCGTTATATGTACGCATCAAAAACGTGAAGACGTTGTTGGAGCTATGGAACAAATTAAAGGCATTATTTGATGACTCAGGATTTACCCATAGAATATCTCTTTTACGTAATTTGATATCGATTCGCCTAGAAAATTGTGTATCCATGCAGTTGTACGTAACGCAAATAGTAGAACAGGACAAAAATTAAGTGGGATTGGATTTAACATCAGTGATGAGTGGATCGGTTGCTAACTGCATGGATACACAATTTTCTAGGCGAATCGATATCAAATTACGTAAAAGAGATATTCTATGGGTAAATCCTGAGTCATCAAATAATGCCTTTAATTTGTTCCATAGCTCCAACAACGTCTTCACGTTTTTGATGCGTACATATAACGCACTATCTATAGTCATTATTAATTTTGCTTTGGTTCTCGCGTCGTCTGCGGCTTCTGGCTTGATGTAGTGCAACTTATCCTCCAGGATCAGAAAATTCTCCGCTGCGAAGATCCACTCATTGTAGTTCTCCCGCCGCATTAGCTTAGGAACATTTATTAGGTAGTTTGTTGCCATTCTTGCAAATATTTAATAACACAACACTTTGCTACGTGTCACTACTTTTACTTGAGAATAAACTACTAATAATTATTATGCTAAATACACTGGGCCCATAATCTATAAATCAAACAACGTTTCTTACTGTGAGACAAACAGTGAGTGAGTTTTACTTCAGAACATATTTGTCATACAACCGTACAATAGTAACTACTTAATAAACTAATAGATGGCATTACTGGTATTTTGATATAATACTAACAGTTACGAAGTCTGATGGGCTCTTTTAGCCTTACAATTTTTCGTTCCGGTTAAAATCGAAGCTAAAAGTTAAAAGTGTAAGCTATTGTTATTATATTACTATAACTACATTTTTAAAAGAAATCTTAACTAAACCATACCATGCCTAAAATACCATGTTATTCATATATCTATATTAATCCTTATTCAAATAAATTAGTTTTAATTTAAGACTTTCAGTCAGTACCTGTAGATAACTTTTTGAATTATTAAAATCGACCATTGCGTTCAAAAGCTATTACGAGTTTAAAAATGTCAATCTAAACACAATATGCCGCTCACGTCATTGCCGGGGTGTGGTGGTGTGTGCTGTAAGATTTTCGATTCTGGATTAGATCGTGGGTACAAGATTTTCAAGACTATGATCAGTTTTAGGCAATCCATATATGCTTAACCCAAATGTTTAAAACAATTGTCCACCTGTGCGAAGCCGGGACGGGCCGCTAGTATGAAATAATTACGTGATTTTTTTTGGTAGTCAGCTGTACATAACACATAATCTTGTAATGTCCTTGTATTAACTAAACAAATTTTCTTTAATATTTGTTTTATTTCTAAAGCTACTATTATAGGTACGTAACGACGATAAATTAATTTTATTTAACACATTAGCTTTTGCTCGCAACTTCACTCGCGTTAATAAACATTTACTACATCCATCTGGAGCAATATACTTTTTTGTTGATAAAAGAGGCCTATGTCCATTTTTCTACCTCTCATGAAAGCCTTACAAACAAACTCTCACTCATATTTATAATATTAGTAAGGGTTAAATCCCTGGCTAATGCCCGGTTTCTGAGGTTAGTTTATCTGTTAACTAACATTTTAACTTTTATAGAGATTACAAAATTTAATAGCGGGGTATAAAAGACGCCTTCTTTCAACTAAGTATCCACTTTTTTTCTTTTTTTTTATTGTAGCAAAGTGATTGCACTATGCCTGATGGTAAGCACAGTACAATCCAAAAACAATGGCGACCACCGAGTGACACACTATCCCCGGCCGGCCCCCGCTGTCATGCCGGCCTGCGAATAGCTGGATATGCACAGGCTGATCCCGAAAGTGACCCGCAGAAGTGAATCACTATGACGGGCTTTTTCGCCATATACATGGTGGTTGCGACGCAGTCAAGCTGTAAAACCCTACCACCCCGCTTTCACCATTGTCTTGTTCATTATTCAGCAGGGTGCACCATGTGCAGTTGAGGTTGGCTTGGGTGTCTCAAGTCTTATGATATTATTCAACACCCTTTACACCTTTTGATGATATACTTGTTTTTATAGTTTTACTAGCTTCTGCCCGTGACTTCGTCCGCGTGTAATAGTTACCGTTTATGCAGCGCACGTAGAAGAAACTCAAAAGGAAATGAAACGATTTCGAAACATTCTTCATTGGTGCTCAGCTCATATTGGTCTTAGCATGATGATATGTTTCCTATAGCCTTCCTCGATCAAGTACCAGTAGTTCCTGAGCGCATTCAAGCAAACAAATTCTTCGACTTTATAATATTCGTATAGGTACCTATATAGATTTATTGAAAATGCAAAATTATTTTACAATTCATTTTAATAAACTTTTAAAATGTGTAAATGATACAGGATTTGGCACTTTTTCGAAGGGATAATAAGGGTGGTTTTGCCAGAAAGACGGTAAGGTGAAACGGGTGGAACTATCAAAACGACTTATTTTTTCTATTTCGTCTTTCTCTAGGGTAAAATCAAATATATCTATATTCTCTTGTAGTCTTCTCGGGTTGACTGTCTTTGGAATCGGTACTATTTGCCTCTCCACCTGGAAAATTAATAATTATTTTATCAGAACGCACGCTTACGTATGGTTTTTTTAAACCCAGCTGGCTAGCTAACATCTTATAGTTGAAAATCTGTAACCCAACTGGCTAGCTACCATCCTATTGTTGAAAATCCGTAACCCAATTGGCTAGCTATCATCCTATAGTTGAAAATCTGTAACCCAACTGGCTAGCTACCATCCTATAGGTGATAATCTGTAACCCGACTGGCTAGCTACCATCCTATTGTTGAAAATCCGTAACCCAATTGGCTAGCTACTATCTTATAGTTGAAAATCTGTAACCCAACTGGCTAGCTACCATCCTATTGTTGAAAATCCGTAACCCAATTGGCTAGCTATCATCCTATAGTTGAAAATCTGTAACCCAACTGGCTAGCTACCATCCTATAAATCTGTAACCCAACTGGCTAGCTACCACCCTATAGTTGAAAATCTGTTACCCAACTGGCTAACTATGATCCTATAGGCCCCTGGAAGTTGTCCCGCCCTGATAACGAAAAAACCTTGACAATGTATATACCTAAACCTTCCTCATGAATTACTTTATTTACTGGTGAATACCATATGAAAATCCGTTCAGTAGTTTTTGAGTTTATCGCAAACAGACAGACAGACGTAAATATATAAACTCAGAACCTACTGAATAGATTTTCATGTGGTTTTCACCACTAGATAGAGTGATACACGAGGACGATTTAGGTATATAATTTGTCTACGTTTTATTTATTATCAGGGCGGAATAACGTCCACCGGTCCCGCTAGTTATAAATAATTATAACGAATGACGCACAATCAACAACAGAACAATTCTGCTTTCGATAATCTATTACCTGTTCATTGATTTAATGTGTTTTTGACAATCAATCTTCCAGGAGACTATTACTGCCATTTTTGAGTAGGTAATAAATAATATTAAAAATTTATTGCGATCATTTCAATGAACTAACAAGATAGTGGCCCTCGTGTTGTACATTCCAGGGAGTTTTTGTGGCAAGTCGGATCCATGCTCCGTGGTATTCTTTCTCATCCATTTCATTTGTACACAATAACCCTTCGATCAACAATAACTAGATAACGGGTAGGCGCGAAAATGACGTCTCGGTATATAAGAGCTCACTTGAAATGTGTGCCCTTATTTTGTTTAGTTTGTTTGAAACACAGCCAATGTAAGCACGTTTCACATGCCGCAGTGTATTCAAAAGATGCAAAAATAATACCCGAAAAAGGAATTTAACGGCCGGAGTATCTTACTTTCGCTAAATACACGTTGAATAAGTTATATTTTAAGCTTTAAACTAACTAATAATATCAAATTTTGAACAAAATTACCGATTTTAAACCTGTGATACAAATGTTTGGCCTCGGCAGACATAAACACGCACAATAACGGGAAAACGTTCTTTATTCATTACGTGTTAAGGTTGAATTCGCACTAAATGTTGTTTATGTTATCTTTTCATTTGAGGGGAGTAATGTATTACTTTGCTCGTTTATCGTAAGTATTAGATAATATTTTGAACATTTGTGACTTTATTACAAGGTGTTATGGTTGCAATTAGGTTGAACTTAAAACAGTTTTAACATTTTTTTTTCTCCTTTTCTTAGTAAACAAATAGCTAGACATAAGTATATATTTACGCGGACGGCTTTTAGCTTCGATTTGTACGTGACCCTTTATCTAGTTATTGTTGATCGAATCAATAACCAAACTATATTACGTGAAACACCACCAATACTAACTAAATATACAGCAAAATAACACAAAAAATATGAATAAAATCAACTTAATGTTATTCCAAGATCCCGGAAACACTCCACTCCCTTTCAATTGTATATAATCCATACATATAATATGAATGTAATGTGTCTGCACTTTTTAGATTATTGTAAAATAAATTGTTGCAGGTGTCTTGGTATAAGTAATAAAATACATTTCAATCAATTTTATAAATGTTTGCTTGTTTGTCCAAAACCTGTTCAACAAAACCTCAAAGCATATATTCGAGTATCATATAGTCTTTGTTTCATTAAAATCGATTCGGTCTATCAGAAGTTATTGTAATTTTAGTGAAAACGCGACTTAAGAACGAGAAAAAAGTAGATAAATAAATGGACTTTATACATTCAAATTATTTTATTAATCGCTATTGCATAAATTGCTATATTTGCACAAAGTTTCACGCGGACTAAGTCACGGGCACAGCTATTATACAATTGTTGTCATTAAAAAATCAATATTCACTCACCAGCCACCTTAATACTACTTGAGGAGTTGTCTTCCCGTACTTCATAGCTATCGCTGACAGAGTTGGATCATCGATCTTGGGTCCTGGGAACGTCGTCCCATATCTGGAGACCAGTGACCCGAACGGCGAGTAACCCATCACCACCAGACCTTGGGACTGCGCGTACGATACTAACTCTTCCTGGGCGTTCTGAAGGTGTAACTGTAAATAAATATTCGTGCCAATGAATTTCTCTTTTTTTATGTTATAGGGGGCAAAGGAACAGGTGGGTCACCTGATGGCTTCGATCAACAATAACTAGATAAAGGGTCACGTAGAAAATCGATGCTAAAAACTGTCCGCGTAAATATATACTTATGTGTAGCTATTTGTTTACTAAGAAAGGGAGAAAAATAGTTTTAAAACAGTTTTAAGTTCAACCTAATTACAACCATAACACCTAGTAATAAAGTCACAAATGTTCAAAATATTATCTAATACTTACGATAAAACGAGCAAAACAATAAATTATTCCCCTCGCAAATGAAAAGACAACATAAACAACATTTAGTGTGAATTCAACCTTAACGCGTAATGAATAAAGTACGTTTTCCCATTATTGTGCGTGTTTGTGAGGGGCGAGGCCAAACATTTGTATCACAGGTTTAAAATCGGTAATTTTGTTCAAAATTTGATATTATTTGTTAGTTTAAAGCTTAAAATATAACTTATTCAACATGTATTTAGGGAAAGTAAGTACTCCGGCCGTTAAATTGCTTTTTTGGGTATTATTTTTGCATCTTTTTGCATCAAACTAAACAAAATAAGGGCACACATTTCAAGTGAGCTCTTATTTACCGAGACGTATTTTTCACGCCGACCCTTTATCTAGTTATTGTTGATCGAAGCCTGATGGTAAGTGATCACCGCTGTCCATACTAGCAACATCAGGGGAGTCTCGAGAGTGTTGCCAGCCTTTAGTTCTCAAAATTCGAGTACTAATGTGAAATTGGTAACACTATCGGCTGACGGTGAAGGAAAACTTCGTGAGGAAACCTGAACCTGAGAAATGTTCTTGTAGTACTATTGTATGTGGGAACAGATAAAACTGTGGATTTCTCAGAGCTTGAAATCGCCAATATGTCGTGGGTTGGCGTAGTAATTATGCCCATATCTTCCTTTGGGAAGAGGCCTATGGCCTTGCAGTGGGTCTCTTACAGGCTGATGAAAATGATCAACTCACTAGTTGGTAGAATATATCCCGATGTTATGGCAATAGATCCGTTTAAAGTAAGTTGACGTCTAGTTCCAATGCATTATCGCTCAGACCATCTCGTCATGGGTTCGTTTACATGTCTACAAATATTATTTAGGTGAAAGCCTTTATTATTGAATAGCTGTGTCAGCGACTTCGCCCGCGTGAAACTATGTAAAAAAAGTGCGTGCGTATAAAGTACACATGTCAGAAGTGAAACTTCTTTGGCGAACTAATTTATAAGTCTTGTCTATATTTATACAAATCTAAAACTTTAGATTTCCGAGACTTGAAAAATAGATCAAAAATCTGCGTTTACTGCAAATAACGTCACTTCCGTTGCATACCTGCGTGACGTTACATCTGTAAAAAATTTACCCTCATGCGCCTATAGAAGTTTCACTTCAAAAAACAAATTCTGAAATTTAAATATTGTCATTGTCAATATTGTCATCGCACTATAATTAATATGAAAATTCAGGGTAGGGTTAGGTTCGAGTGATGGGGGGGGGGGTTACGTAGGATAGCGTAGGCCGGAGGGGATCTCAGGGTGGCCGAGGCGGATGAGGAGTAAACCTCGTTAAAAAATCAATTGCGGGGCGGTGGCGGAGCGGCTTTGCCTCTCCGCTGCTGGCCGAACCCAGGGAGAAAGGGGCGGGGGCCCCGGACTTCCATTGCACGGGTTCGGCGGGCTGGGAGCCTCACAACCGGGCTGCCTTAGTCGGGTGTGGCGTGGGAAACGCCTGCTGCCGGGGGGTGTTGCGGAGCTTGTTAACGCAACCCCAGGACACTCCCATAGTGCGGCGTTGCTTGTTGTGGAGTTTTAGCCGGTTAAAGTCGCCGTATGGCACTACCCCTCCGTGGCATCACAAAGGCTGGTGGTCGGTTCAAGTCAGACGCTCCCCCGAGGGCCTGACAGTCCATGATGGATTTTCTATCCACGATTTAAAAAAAAAAGGTTTGCTCACATAGGTCGCGATTTGCATGTATCAGGCAAAAGCCAAAGCCGAGGTGTGCCACGCGGCCTTGAGCTAGTTGTCAAAATAAAATCGGCTGAGTGCCTTAGGCACTCGCCTTAGTAGTCCGGTAAAGCTGTTAAGACTTTGCTTGGTCAATAGCGTAGTCAGTTCGAAAAAAAAAAATAAAGCAATATGGCCGACGTATTACTCTCAAGCTGTCTCTATGCCATCACGCAAAATATACATGTATATTTTGCAAGAGTTCTTTATAGATTATCTATCTATACATATAATAAGAATGTAAATCGAAGGTGTCTGTAATTTTTCCATTTTCGTGAAAAAAATTGTTGGCCTTTTTTTTTAATTGTTGTTTATTGTAGCACGGTAAAATGACTGCACTATGCCTGATGGTAAGCACAGTTCAATCCAAAAACATTGGCGGCCAACGAGTGATACGCTATCCATCGCCGGTCGCCACTATCATGCCGGCTTGCTAAAAGCTGGATATGCACAGGCTGACCCGCAGAAGCGAATCACTATGACGGGCTTTTTCGCCATACACATGGTGGTTGCGACCCAGTCAGGCTGTAAAACCCTACCACCCCGCTTTCGCCATTGCCTCGTTCGTTATTCAGCAGGGTGCACCACGTGCAGGTGAAGTTGGCTTG